>JACONP010000389.1:0-238092 GCA_016624345.1 Platycodon grandiflorus | reverse complement strand
TATTCTAATCCATCCATTGTTGCATTGCTGGGGTCGGAGTATATCCTGGAGCCCCTGTGTCATGTCTTGCAGAAGTGCTATCTTCCTGATCGGCCATCTGATTCCAATGCAGACTTTCTGTGCTTGACTCTGAATCCCAACTTGAAACTCTTATCAATCTCCCAGTGCTAGTCCTCCTCCAATTCAAGGCCAGGTTTCTGAAAGGTTGGGATATGGGTAGGAGTTAGGTTCTGGAAGTGTTTCCGGGTACAACACAATTTATTGTTCCTCTTTTCCTTTTGACACGACCCACCCTGTGGTGGCTGGACAAGCGATAATGCTTTGTTTTGACTTATGAACCGTTCCTGGAACAGTGGATTCTCTCGCCAGAATATAGGACCTTCGTGTTCCACCTGTATTTCGACTTCCTAAGATTGGATAGATCTCAGGCGAAAGGCCTATATTCTCTTCAGGATCCACCATCCGAATTCTCTAGGCATATGTCTTTGACTTCTTTGTTAATCCTGTGCATGAGGACTTTGTTTGTCGACCTCTTTGATCAATTTGATTTCTTTTGGGAGAGTATGACTCTTTTTTTATTTTCGGTGTTTTATTTCTCAACATCTTTTTTTTCTTTTGCTATGATCAAACGAGACTCTTTTGTCGATCGACGACACTTTTTTATTTAATTTCTTTTTGTCTTTATGCCTTTGGAATGACAAAGTATGTTTGTGAAAATGAACCAACCGGTCTTTTGAAATTTCCTAGAAATCTACATGAATTACGTGTGGCTATGCGGGGTTAGAATGGCTTACTTCCCGGGGACGATTAGTAATTGCGCGGAAAGGGATAGTGTCGGCAAGGAATGTTGGGCGTGACTTACCCAGGTTCACTTCAACGTGGCTATACCGGGTTTGAAGCTTGGTAATAGTTCGAATAAATGAGTGTGCTTGTGTGCGCATATCTAAGAGACTCTCTTTTTACAATTATATGTAATGAAATGTAGAACGAGATATATACGAAATAAGGAAAATATGTCCATTTTTTCGATTCATGTGATGTGGGTTGTGTTTTGCTTAACAGTTGAAAACAACGGGAATGGAAACACATCCACAAGTTGAGTTTAAAGCCTCGAGAAATAGAAGAATAGAAAATAAAATAAAATAAAATAATTGGGAATTCTTATCCTATTCCTAATTATTACATTTGTGTCCTATTTTCCAAAATAAAAAAGACATAAATGAATGTACAATCAAATGATGCGCATTGGCCCGAATAAATGTACAAATAAAGAATAAACGCATTTGTACTGCGAGAGGTGAGTATGAAAGGAGTAGTATATACTACAAATAACATTTTAGTCATGTTATAAAAATCAAACAAATTTGCGATATTTAAACATTTGAGCATGCAATTGTGTATAACAAATGAGTCGGCTCTCTTTTATTTATTTAAAAACAAACATCCCAGTCGCAGGCTGTGGCGCCGGATCTGCCCCCTTCGGAGAAGGCCGGTCCTTTCGGCCTTTTTCGCTCTTGTCTTGTGGTTTTCCTCTATTTGATTTTATGGTTTGATAAACATGAAAAACATGTTTATCTTTTAAAACAGAGTCGCCACTCTCGTTTATAAAGTAAACGGGAGAAAAACTTTTAGATTATGGGTTCGGGGGCCAAGTTACGATTTGGGAAGGTTTTACGCACCTAATTCGCCCTTTCGGTCTCTACACATTTGCATGCTCGTATTTAATTATCACAAGTTTGTTTATTTGCAGAATATATATTGCATGTATTTACAATGTATTTACAATGCATTTTGAAATAATTACATACATCTATTTACATATCTAAACTAACAAACGGAAGGGGTTACCTTACGTCGTTTAAAATCGGGCCACGTTCTAGGCCATTGTATTATACCGGATCAAGCTAGCTCGTAATCGATCGTTGTGCTTCCTCTGCTACCAATCGAGGAAAGGAAGACTACGTTTCGTGTGTGTGTTGAGATAGAGTCAATACTCTTTTCTCTTTTCTTTCTCTCTTTTTTTCCTCAAAAAGAGGCTTGATAGAGAGAGAGATGTTGTGTGTGTGTGTGAGAAAGCTTTTTGAGGGAGTTCAATCTTGTGTCTTAGGGAGAGAGTTGATGATGATTGTGTGTTGAAGGAGAGGCTGATCATCTCCATATAGGGGAGCACAGGAGAGATATTTGTGTGGTTACTTTCGGGCCAAGCAAGGAGGAAGGTTCCTTTGGCCTTCAAAGTCTTGGCGGCCGACGGCTAAGCTTTGAGGACAAAATGCGGTTTGGTGCGCGGCGCACCGGCATGGTGTCCGCCCACCAAACCCTGTTTGGGTGTATCAGCGCACCAGAAATGTCTTCTACGCACCAAACCCTGTTTTTGACTTTTTCAGGCTTTGTGTTTTGCACTTTGGCCCTTCTAAGCTGTGTATCTTGAGTCTAGACCCTTGATGTTGATCTAACGGAAGGTTGTTTGTGTGTTGGACGTCGTTAGTCTGTTGTATCTTTGAGTTTGACCCTTGATGTTCATCTAACCGAAGTTTGTTGTATTTGTTGGGCGTTGACAGTCCGTTGTGTATGTTGTTTCTGAAATAATCAAAGAAACATGTGTTATTCCATTTGTAGATAAACGGTTGTTTATTGGACAATTCGTATAATGTAGGTGTACAGTGCAGGTGTCTACAGGGACGTTGGACAACTCGGTGGTTAGAGCCATCGTTGCCTCGTGGGAGCGAGCATCTTGAAGCCGGCTCCACCACGATGGCTTGCCCGAGGTACCTGCCAGGGCGTCCTCGCCACAACTTTTTGCCCTTTGAGGCGCACGGATCGCTCGGTGGCCTCCTCGGCACCTTTTTTTGTGGAGGGAGAGGCGTGGTCCGGAGCGGTATGATCAGAAGCTTCATCGGACCGAGCTACGAATGAGCGCCGAGGAGAACCCCGAGAAGGAGTAGCAGCAGCAGCCGAAGGAGCCTTAGACTTGCTGGGGGCCCAAGCAGAAGGACCAACTTTAGGATCCCCTGAGGGGACTATGGGCACTGCCACTGTTGGTAACTTTGAAAGAGCCGAACAACGCTCACCAGCATCCTTCTTGATGTTCTTGACAGCGTCAACGTTGATCCTCTTCATTTCTACGAACAAAAAGGCATCAGAATAATGAAAGAATAGAGGATAACAAACTAAATGCAAAAATAGAATCAGACCAGTAGGATCCAGAGGTGCAACACAACTAGTGCCAAGCTCCTTGCAAGATAAATAATCGCTGGGAAAAATGGAGCTCTGATGAGTACCCCAAGCGGGGTGAGGTAGCTCATCAACCATTACAACTCTAGCAAGAACTCCCCCCCACAGGCAGACGGCATATACCGGCCAGACGTAATAACTCGAAGTCACCGGTCAGGGCCTTTCAGTCAAATGTCCAAGCTTGAGTCTGGTCGTCGATCTCAAGAGCTACCTCTATCGCAGCATTCAACTCGTGATCCCACAATACAGAAGCGCCGACATTTCCCTTGGAGGCACGGCCTTGTCGGTGGCCGAAAGAAAGGCCACCCAGGGACTCTACGAGCAATACCTTTTCATCGATTTCTCGTCTTGTTAGGGAAGTCGCTAAACAAGCAAGGACACTTGGGTTTGGAGCGGGCAGAGATTCGTTGTGTCCGCTTATCGAGTGTTGAACACGAAGTACTTCCTCGGCGGCAGCGAAGGTTCAAAGTCGAGCGGGGGCGGCACAATACGGCAAAGCTCAAAACACAGCGTGTTTAGCATAAGGTCGAAGGAACAGACATGAGATGTCATCAAAAACTCAATAATGAAAGGATCTAAGGGCAAGCGCCATCCTACATGGAAGAATTCATAGAAAAAGACCATTCGATCTTTTTGATCGCGGAATTCAATATCGTTACTTCGAGGATCGAGCACTTGAACTCGATACAGCTGCCCGTTTATTCCTAAAGTTGAAAACCAGTTCTGGACATCCCTGTCCCCACTAAAAGACCTCCACAAGTCGTCCAAAGTCGTAGAAAAGGTAGCCGACTTTGATCGAGAACCGCGAACTCGACCCCGAGCAAGTCTCGGTGAGCTTGAGCTCGCCGCATCATCATTCTTCTCAGTTCTCGAGGCCTCTAGGGAACTAAGGGTTTCTATATCTCCTTCTTCAACTACTTAAGTAACCTAGACATCACTTGAAGACTCGCTCGATAAAAAGGTTGAGGGTGGACTCAAGCTTGGCTCGCTCAAGCCTTGCTCGCGGTCCTAGTCACGCCTCCTCCGGGTGAGTGGCCTCCGAATCGAGATGCACCACGAAGGCTAACGGAGGATGACATCGTTACAAGGAAAAATGAGAAATCGGGTAGTACGACATTAGCTAAAGAGGTTGGAAGGAAGAAACCCTAAATTTAGGGTTTATCACGAGGCACGACCTAGGCACTCATAGAGCTCGACAATACAAAAATCCCCCCAGAGGCCAACATTCACAGGGCAGCAATCTCCCACTAACGATTTCACGACTAATTTGATAAACCCTTTGGCGTAACCCCATATAGAATACGAAATTGAGAAGGGGATACGAGCGCTTACTTGAGCTTGAAATGTAAAAGAAAGACATAGAATCACGAAGGCGGTAGACTTGCCGGGGCTGGAGAGATCTTAGAAGACCGAAGCTTTGCGAAGATTTTTGGTAGTAATGGCATCGAGAGAGAGGAAAATCGGAAAAGGGCAAAGGGGAGAATTCAGGTTATTTAAAGGGTATCTCCTCACACTCTCTAGTTGTTGGGCCCTCAACAAGCGCCTAGAGGCCCATAGGCTGGCCTACCTCTAGCATTAAATATGCCTCGAAACTAAATAGGCATGGTTCCCAAACGACGGCTCGCGTACACACAATCATATCACCAATCAAGTCACGACCTCATCACCAAGTCTGATTGCTCCTCGCCACGAGCATAAATACTTTCGGACAAGGAACAGGGGCCGATGACACAAGTTTGTAATCTGCTGGGGTAGTTGATCAAGACATGTTCGGGCATGGACCCAACCCTAGCGAGTACACACGATTTGGCGAGCATGCGGAACACCGAGCATAAGAAGAAAATCACCGTGTCACCGTGACCGAGAATACGAGAATCTCGGGGTCGACTAATCGTGTCCAAGATCTCCATTGGAATTTAGGATTTACCTGTCATGCGGAAGTTACTCTTCCCCAATTATAGGGATTGACATCCCCTAAAATTAACCCTCTAATCACTCCATTCCACTATAAAAGCCAAGCTAGTCCTTAGCCTAAGGTACGTTCACTATTCATTAGCTAAAACCCTCAAATTGAGAAGCAAGTTCTTACTCTCACACCGGAGTGTTTTAGCAGGGCAAGCCCCTGCATTTACCCTAGTGTGTGTTCTTATCCTTTGCAGGTACTTAGCTAAAGCCCAGATATCCCTACAATCAAGAGAAACCAAGAGAATTCACACTGTAACATTTTGTGCATCATCAATACCAAAAGTAGAAAAAGACACAGTTGGTAACTTCACATGCATTAGTTTTCCTTGTACTAGATTTTACAATTACTTGAGTTGGTTTATTTTCTTAAATTCCATTAACCTTAAAGTAATGACCCATGGAGATCTTTTTCGCAAAATAGAACATTTTTCTTTTTTTTTTTCTAAAGGTCGGAGGGGACAAAGATACCTCAACCCTTATTAGTATTACTTAATGCCTTGAAATGCTACAATTAAGACTATATGATGTGTTTAATATGGCTAGAACTAATGATGTCTCTGATGAAGCTTTGAACACCCGATTTCTCTGAGTAGCAAGGTGCAGGAGTATTCATCGGTTCGATTTTCAATTTATTTGAATTTTCTTGTTTCAACCTTAAAACTAAAAACTGAACCAAACCAAATAAAAAACAAAAAAACCAAACCAAATTCAAATTCGATTTTCGGTTAAACTGAAATTTTGAAAAAATTTCTGATTTTTAAAAAAGATTGTATATGCCCCTAAATTTATAAATATTATAATTCAGAAAAAAGTACAAAATGAACCAAACAAATGTTAAAACTACAGTCAAATATAAATTTTAAATATTTTAACATTGAAAAAAATCCAAAACAAAGATTAAAACTTCAACACAATTACAAAATGTCCCAAAAAATTATTTATATAAGGGTTAATCACACCATTAGTCCCTTGACTATGGAACTTCAACACAATTACAAAATGTCCCAAAAAATTATTTATATAAGGGTTAATCACACCATTAGTCCCTTGACTATGGACTTTTCTACGATTAGTCCCTTAAGAAATTTTTTTCAAGTTTCAGTCCCAAGAGTATCAAAAAGTCACGCGACTATTCCTTTTGATGGATGTCGTTAGAAAATTTCTGTTAAGTGGCTCATATGTCTCCCACGTGCATTTGAGTAAGGGCAAAATTGAAATTTTACCTATCATCTTCTTTACCTTCTTCAAAATTGAAATTCTTAGGGTTTGAATGGAAGGAAATGTTGACAAATCAACAAATGGATGAAGAATTTTGCAGTACATATCAACAGGCATGGTGTATAATTAAAATGAAGCATTACTCGGTGTGGATTGGTTAAAAATTGGAGTGTAAAGCTACCCAAATATTGCTTCCCTTTAAGAGCTTAATTTTGTCGACTACACGAGTGGTCGGAATCCAAACCTCTCATTCCGCAAATCGAACTCTATATAAAAATTATGCATCTGAAAATTCCCCAGAATTATTGCCGGCCCACCGAGCGCCTGGACCGTTTCTGGATCAATCTCATTTGAAATTCCGCACGTTTAGCCCTTTTAAAGTCCTTGACTTGCTTCGTGAAGGCACTAACGAGTTTAAATAGATTGTAAGTCATGCGTGAAATGAGATCCCAGTGAGAGATAATTGAACGGAATTTTTAATTTTGGCCGCCGACTAGGGAGACGATGGGCCACGGCCAAACCGCGATGCCCGGGTTGATGGGAAGAAAAAGTGTTTCGACAAGCGCAATTCCGGTCGGGCAACCGAAATCATAAATGAATAGATACGGTGGGCATTCTTGTCTACAGTTTTTGGAATTGGGGGGAACAATCCTAGCATCGAGATTGAACGTTGTAGTTTCTGTGAATAAGGCGTATTTGGGGCCAAACAATCGAGAATTCTAGCGGAGGTCGATTGCCTGGGAATGAAGGAGGGAATGGTTAATGGGTGGTGAGTAGTGGCGGCGGCGGAGGATGATGAGCAATAATTACGACAGATATAACGGCGGGTGCAGGGGAACCAAACAAAGTCGCTGTCGGTGTCCATGATGAAGGCCATGGTTTGAGCAATTTGAATTCTGTTTCTAAATAAGTGAATTCTTCATTCTTATCGTTAGGTTATCGTAGGCAACCACCGTCTCAGGCGTTCTTCTTCTTTATGAAGAAGATGATAAGAAAATTTTAATTTTGCCCTTACTCAAATGCACGTGAGGCACATGGGCCCTTAACGAAATTTACTAATGGCATCCATCAAAAGGACTAGCTGCGTGATTTTTAAACTCTTGGGATGAAATTTGAAAAAAATTTAAGGGACTAATCGTGAAAAGTCCATAGTCAAAGGACTAATAGTGTGATTAACCCTTTATATAACTAATAGTAGTATATTTATTTTAGGGTTAATGACACCATTAGTCCTCGACTATGGACTATTCCACCGATAGTCCCTTAACAACTTTTAAAAATTTTTGACAAGTTTAAAATTGTCACGTCGGCGGACCTTTGATGGATGCTTAGCAGAATTAGTTAAATGGCCCATGCCTCCCACGTGCATTGAAAAAGGGCAAATTGAAATTTTACATCCGTCGCCGTGGTTGTCATCAGCAAATGGTTTTGCAGATGATATCCATGTTTGCTTGCTTAATTGCAGTAACATCAACTGAGCATGGCTTCTTACTACTTTTTCGTTTGAAAAGAAACAGGAGAAGCACTAGTAATAATAGAAAACCCAGAGTACAGATCCAATCACAATGTCAGCAATTGCACTTCCAGACAACCCATTTTTCTTCTTCTTTGCATGACCATCGTTGCCGTTGCCATTTTCGGCGGAGGTTGCCGAATTTCTATCGTTAGCACGATTAAGCGGGCCACCACGGAAGGAATTTCCTAGGAATGAAGTCTTTGGCATCGATTGGAGACTTTTGGAACAGTCGTTTAATTGGTTTCTAGACACATTGAATTGGCTGAGATTCGAAAGGTCAAGGTCCTCTGGAATGGAGCCGATAGGCTGGTTGTTTTTTAGGCAAAGCATTCTCAACCGGGTCAAATTGTTAAACCCAGTTGAGATCTCACTGGAAAAGTTGTTTTGAGCGACATTAAGGCGAACCAGACCGAATAAAAGGTCTGGTAAAGGCTGGAGAAGGCGTTACCTTGGAGATAGAGGCTACGGAGGTCACGACAAGAAGAGATTGGAAGAGAGAGGGCGGTGAGGGCATTGAGCGAAGAAGCCCCATGGATGATTTCTCAATGGGACCGGCGAATTTTGCCGCTTTTCTCTTATAATTTTGATTTTGTTTCAATTCATACTTTGAATTTGTAGGAGTAAGAATCAATGAGTGTAAATTAGTACTAGTTGGGTTCTGTGTATGTTCATTTTGGGGGGTTTTAGGTAGAAAATTTAATGTGTGTTGTGTGTGAGAGAGAAAGCATGGGAAGGAGAGATAAGTTGTAGTGAAGAAGATGATAAGTAAAATTTTAATTTTGCATTTACTAAAATGCACGTGGAAGGCACATGGGTCACTTAACAGAAATTTACTAACTGCATCCATCAAAAGGACTGCCGTCGTGACAATTTTAAACTTGTGGGACTGAAATTTGAAAAAAAAAATTTAAGGGACTACTGGTGGAATAGTCCATAGTCGAGGGATTAATGGTGTCATTAACCTTTTATTTTATTATTATTCTATTCAATTCGATTTTCGGTTTAGTTTTCGGTTTGAAGGCAAAACCAAAAACCATATTGAAATTTGGTTTGGCCAAACCAAACCAAAACCAAATTCTAATTCGGTTTGTTCGGTTCATCCCCTACTCTCCATTAAGAGTAATGAGCAATACAAGTTTAGCTGAGCTCGTTGGTGAAAATAGAACAGTTCATTCATGGCATGTCTGCTTGGAAGTTTCACCTATTCTTGAATCCCTTCACATTAGCAGAGTTTGGTACTCTTCTCGATTGGAGTAAATTCGAGATCACTTTCCTTCTAACTGTAGCTCAATGAACGGTTGAAGTCAATAAAGATAGAGATTACACATCCATTTGAGCAGTGAATCAAGATCGTGAAAATTCTTAGAAAAAGCCAAGGCTTTGAAGAAGATGGTTGTTTTAAGCCGATGTAATTTTGTGCTTTACCTAACAATCATGTCATGTGCTTCATCTAAGATGATAGAGTTGCCTTGCTTCACATAGTTCTACCTGGTGAACATCTTTTGGCAAATTACATGATAAATATTTCTGTTTTGGCGGAAAACTAGCTTTGATCTTGATTACGGACGTAGTACTCTTCCAATAGTGACAGAATTTTATCCTCTTATTGTTTTCTTGCTTAGCCTCTTGGGTTGTGAGGGATTCGATATCCTTTGTTCGAGAATTCTAGAAAGATATTAGGCAATGGCTTTCTCGATTTGGCGATTGTATCCGGCCGTCGGCGGGTGTCAAACCGTCAAAATTAATTTCCTATTTCCTTATAACGAGTATAGGGTAGTAGAGATCGTATCCACGAGGAACGTTGTACTCACTTCTTTTAAGAATTCGAAGCAATTAAAATAAGAATTTGAGTATTTTATCTAAATTAAATATCAACAATGAATTAATTAAAAAGACTTAATGTAAACGAAGCGAAAATTATGTTGGATTTTTAAGATGAGAAAATTCCAGTTAATGAACTAATTGCAATCCCACAACTTACTACCGATCATCGATGCAACACTGTCTCAATTAACTACAAATAAACCGGTTATAGATGTCGACAAACGCCTAACATCCAATCTCTCCTACAGTTTCGATAATTAAGAGAAGCTCGTTAATTATTACTCTAATCAAAGACAACCCCGAGAGCGCTCGTAGGATTTAGTGTTTTGACAACATTAAGAGAGAGAGACCCGATTCTAAACAATGCATATTGAAGTAATATCATTTAATTTAGATTACTCATTCCCACAACACTACCCGTATGCTTGTGATGCCTAAACGGTGCGTCGCTTGCTACTTCGTTAGAACCGAAGACAATTACGGATCGGCGGCTCTAACTAGCAATAAACTATTAGGTTAATTAAAGTTCGGGCCTGAACATTAACTAATCATATTAATCATAAGTCACAAGTTTCTTGCAACTAGAAAATTAGAGAATGAATAAATACTTGAAAATAATTGAGAAATAAAACTAAGATCTCATAGTAGTAATTTTGAAGAGAATTACTTGTTCATTAAGCGGAAAGGAAAGAACTTAGCCACTAAACATGGCTGAAAATTACTTACAAATACCAAAATACTTGTAAAACCGCAGGTGCTCTAGTAGAAGAGAAAGAGATGCCTCGACTTTTCTTCCTACAATCCGTCTTCAAGGTATGTGTGTGTATTTCTTCCAAAACGTCTCCCCCACCTTTAAGGATTTCCCCTCTATTTATAGGGGAAAATCGGAGGAATTCTCTCCCACTACTACCACTAAACCATGATTCTAGCCACTACCCCATGATCCTAGCCACTACCTATTGTTTCTCTAACACTCAACTCCTCAATATTTACAAGAGAAAAAGAAATAATTACATATGAGAGTTTAATTTTAGGGATATTAACAACTCCTAATATTCCAAAGTGACCAATTTCGAAATGCCCTCAAGTAGCATAGTTGCTTTGCACTTTAAAGCATAGCACGTGACTTTTTAAAAATTTACTACGAGCTTTCCTCAAGTACCAAATGCCCATTCGATGGACTATCCTCTTACTTGACATGCTTTTATCGTTTTCACTTTCACTTTTCCACCATACGCAAACATCACAAACGAGAATACCCATAAAAGTGCAACATTTATAACCAATAAAAGCGCAAAATTCACTTAAAATGTCGCACATATTTGATCTCATCACCGTCGCGTTAAAACAATTTTCTAGTAGCGTGTATTACGTACACGAAACTTCTTCAACTTTGTGTTTTTATGTTTTTCTTGTTTTGGTGCTATGATCGGTTTGAAGACATTTTGCTTGCTTTTTGAAATCGTCCGATGTTTCTTGATGTTGTTGCTTGCTTTTTGAATCGTCCAGATGTTTTAAGTTTTTAGAAGTTTTTGAATTCCATGATGTTTCTTTTGTTTTTGAAGTGGGATCCGATACATTAGAGTACGTGTTAGAAGGAAGAACATACACGAAGCATTATTTTTGTTTTTGCGATGCCTTGTCCCTTATTTTTAAAGAGCATAGATGATATTTCGCAACAAAAATGTCTTTTTCGGTTAAAAACAATTATAGTGTCTTTAAGCGGTTGAAAATTCTCTAAAAGGGACCAATCCGAATTTTGCCCATATTTTATCTATAATAATTTATAAATTATAAATCTTATAAATTAGTATATATTTACTATTTGGAGTAACGATTATTAAAGTATGACTCTAACACATGCACTCCGACATACAATTAAAAGTCTAACAAATAATTATGGATGTATTGTAAATATACTTTTTATATAGACATAATTCAAATCGGATCCTCTATTCTAAAATGGTGTTCCATCTCCTATTCCAACCGTTGGATGTGCGCCACATGTACATAAAAAATCACAGAGTAATTAATCTTGTTTATTCACATGCACATGTGGCGCACATCCAACGGTTGGAATAGGAGATGAAACATCATTTGGAATAGAAGATCGATCGGACATAATTCGTATATATATATATATATATATGTACACACATATATATATATAGTTATATATTTAATTGTAATTTCAATTTTATAATTAATTTTTATATCAAATATTAAACAGAAAAATATTAACCCTAACTCCTAATATTAGAACCTAAGTTTCATAAAATGTGAGGCAAACAGGTTAGGTTTTTTCAAGGTGAAAGATATTACGAATGTTATTCTATCTTAACCATAGATCTTGGTATCGAGCTATAATTTATAGGAATGCAGTTGCGTTAAAACTTGTTGGGAAAATTTTATCGTCCTTGTAGTCCTACTCGATTCAGAGATTAATTTTGGACTTCCATGACTGGGGACACCTTTCGAGAAAAGAAAAAAAAAGGGTCTTGGCAAAGAGACATTACTTTTAAAAATAAAACTAAAATTTATGAACAAAGATTACATAAAATATGTACCATATCCTTGGACATAATCACGCAACATCTAGAGTATCCCTTTACGTAAACTAAAATATTCAGATTAAATACAAAGAACACAACAAATTAGACCCTCTTCCAATCCACCTGAATCATCCCTATAAACTTGTTAACCGATCAAAAACTGAAAATCAAATTAGCAAATCCTCCAACTTGATCATCTTTTGGCCCAGTGAATTCGTGTCGCTGACCAGGGCGCTAGTTGACCTGGATTTGCTAAACATACGGTCGACCGGCAACCTCCGGTGAGCCGGAAGAGCCTCCACCACGTCCACGTCCCACAACACCTTCTCTCGTGTCGTGGGTCTATGAGGAATATCGTGTGTAACCGAGTTCCTCCAAGGCGGTAATCCACCGTTGGGGCGCAAGAAATTGCCACCCGCGTCCTCAACCTGACCTGCATCCCATCCCTCAACGGCTCCCAATCAATGTTGTCATCCTTCACGGTTGGTATCGTTTGGAGAACTTTTTTACCCGTCACTCCGGGAAGGAATGGCACGTTCGACGCTGTTAGGTATTTACCGTAACAACTTCTCAACCTTAGGAAGTTTTCCCCCGACACGAAATCAACTGTCCAAAACGCATTGTTTGACGATCCATCACGGTCTTGGCACACATTTTCTTGATCGTCTAGCGCTATTAGGTACTTGTCCCTGATGGTTCGGAGACGGACTGACTTGGCCTTTGCAAACAGCTCCATTACCTCAACCTACAATCCAACATAATTTAGATCTCATGATTAATGAAAATAAAACGAGGATTTAAAAAATAAACATAAATTACAAAATGATAATCGTACCTGAATTAACGCGATCAAGCTATCTAAACCAAAGCATGTATTGCAAAACAACGTTGCGAAAGAGAGATTTTGAGAGCAATCGGTTTGTATCAGTTTACAGAGAGATGCAAAGGGATGGGTTGCAAAGTTTGGTCACCGGAGTTGACAAATTGGTGAAAATTTCGATTTTGATTACAACCCGAAACCCCCGTCTCTCCTCCCTGTCTCGATCTGTCTCGGCTCTCAATATTTCTCTATCTCTCAATCTCCTTCTTTCTCTCTCTCTCCCCCATCTTAAACCTATATATAGTGAGGCATGTCTAGCCGACATTCCATTCTTGGCTCAAGCCTAGGCTTTTGGTTTTGCTAGTCTACGGTCAAAGTCATCCATTATCGCGAGTCCTCACAACATTTAGATTGAGGGGGTTGCTTGTAAGAGTTTAAAACTGAACCAATTAAGACTAAATCCCCCACCACTAAATGTAATTAATAAATAAACAATTGAGTAAAGTACAATCTCCTAAGAGTAAAATTGAACATAATATGGTGATATGTTACATATACTAGTACATACAGTACAACAAGCAAAGATTTCTGACAAGACCAGCTAATTAGAACATAAAGTTACACTGCAGGAGGGAATGAACAATCCCCCCCAGCTCTTCTGGTTTCGTTGGTAGAGGAAAAAACCAAAATTTCCATTGCTCGTAAACCCTTGATAGGAACTCAGAGCTTGTTAAACATAATCTTGGCAAGCATCGACGTGACGTCTACTAAGCAACACAACCTCCACACACGATACCCCTGCTATTGAGATGAGGAAAAACATGTACGCTTGCATTTAGTAGACAATATTTCGTAACGAGGAAAACATGCTTGTATGCTTTGCTTATAAGTAAACAATCCCACACAATACCCTGATATAGAAATGTGGAAAAACATGTGTTGCATAACGAGGAAAAATTATGTTATGATTGTATTAAGTAAACCGAATTTCATAGATCAGAAATTATTTCATGATCAATAAAAGCTGAACAATGGACAAACTGTACAAGGGTAATGTAGGAAAAATACTTCAAACAATGTAGACGACGCTTTGTGCTCCTAGAAAACCATAATTAGTGAAAGGATCATCTCAAATGTCTTTGAATCAGAACTACTTTCATTGCAGAATGGACCAAAAGAATTACAAAACTACCTATGGTTCACCATCTATCAAATAAGATTCACCAACACGAAAGGATGACATATTTTCATGAGGATTTACTTCTTTGATTCCCACATCGAGATAGTATGAGCATTTATTACTTTTGCAATGTAAATATTACAATAGGTTCAATAGTTTAATTCAGCCCAAATAAAGAATAAACTTTGTGCTCCTAGAAAACCATAATTAGTGAAAGGATCATCTCAAATGTCTTTGAATCAGAACTACTTTCATTGCAGAATGGACCAAAAGAATTACAAAACTACCTATGGTTCACCATCTATCAAATAAGATTCACCAACATGAAAGGATGACATATTTTCATGAGGATTTACTTCTTTGGCGAGATAGTATGAGCATTTATCACTTTTGCAATGTAAATATTACAATAGGTCCAATAGTTTAATTCAGCCCAAATAAAGAATAAAAACGTTATTAAAGATGAATAAAAGAAAAAGATGATCGAAAATATGGTTCCCTTTTATGGTAAGAAGTAAGAACGATTCAATGCGATCAGCTTGCCCAGAATTATGAATATGATTCAAGACACAAATGTCATATAATACATAAAATTCTCTTTATCCCACTTAACTTTTTCTCGCAGTGCTGTTGAGCTTATAAATATTTTGAAATAATTATTTCCCTAATTGGCCCTTTCTACCAGAATTCATTCAACAGAAGGTCTGGCTGGTTGGCCATGTTTAAACAGCATTTTCAGTTTTAAATTTCTGTTTCTGATCTCTTTGTGTGTGTATGTTTTGGATATTACTTTTAGAAATTCAGTCGGTTCCCAACTTGCATCCAATTAGAAATAGAAACAAATTTAGAAATTATTAGAAAGGAGAATTTCATATGTAGGCTATGTAGCTATGCACCTTCTGTTTTGGTGATTTCATAAAAAAAAAAAAAAAGGTAACAGATTGGAAGTTACATTCTGTTTTGGGTTATTTCATTAAAAGGTAACAAGTTGGAAGTTGTCATCCCAACAGGACCTTAAGTACTGCTATGATGTTAGCCTTGAATAATTACTGAACCTCTATAGTGCTTCCTAAATGCTTCACAAAGACGAGACTTTTATATTAAATCAGCAAAAATAAGAATTTTTCCAGTACTCACACAATCGAGGAAGCAGGGCTTCTGCGTCTTTTCTGCTGCCTTGCCATTTCCTTCCTTCTCGGAGGCTGAAGCACAACCTTGATTGCAGTATCAAACACCGCTTTAACATTCTAACAACCAATCACAACCGCAGTTTAGTTGCAAGAAATCATTGTCGATTGAAAGTGACTATAGACATAAAATAAAATTGTTTATATACCTGCTGAGTCTTTGAGCTGCATTCTATATATGCTGCTGCACCAATTTGTTTCCTCAGTTCCTCTCCCTGAATAATCAGTTGGTTATGATACTTAAGCCAAAATCGAGTCTATTAAGAAAACCATCAAACAGAATAGAAGTATGAACATAAAAACCAAGACATACTTGGGCAGATGTAATGATATTAGATCCCATATGATCGGCATAATATCTCCCATCGTCACGAAGATCTGGAAACATCGGAAAGAAAATGAGAAGGTTTATTTAACTTGAGGAGCCAACCAAAACTAACATACGAAATATTACTGGAAATATGTTGGCTGTAACATACCTAACTTTGTTCCAACTAGTACAATCGGAACATTGGGGGCAAATCGACGAAGTTCTGGCATCCACTGATTATCAAAAGAAAAATCAGATTTATTTCAGTACTTAAATCCATATATAAAATTACAAGAAGAGGGCCTTTTTACATAACACTAACAACCCATTTTTTGTTAACCAATAACCAAACAACTATGTAAGTTTCAGTTTAAAGTCCAAAACACACACATCTCTACTCATAGGGGTACCTTCTTGAGGACATTTTCATAGCTTGCTCTGCTGATTAAAGAAAAAGCCAACACAAAAATGTCTGCACCTCTATAGCTCAGTGGTCTCAGCCTGCTATAATCTTCCTGGCCTTTAAATCACAAGAATAAATTCAATTAGGCAGAAATTAAGGAGCTTGAAATTTTCTTTATTTTTTATATATTTTTTTAATTTCCAAACCCTAGACCTATAAATGAGCAAGAAATAGCAGCTAGGTAGGTCAAATTCAAAGACAATACCTGCAGTGTCCCATAATCCCAAATTAACAATGTTCCCATCCACAGCCACATTGGCACTGAAATTGTCAAAAACTGTTGGTATATAATCCTGCCCACAACAATCCCAACATTAGAGACAGAGAACCAACTGTCCAACCACTCGAGGTCGGCTACATGAATCCTTAAGAATTTTAGACTTAAATAAGAATGAAACAACATGCATCAAGAAAACCCATGTAAAGAAATATCAAGAAAAGCCCCCAAAAACTAAATTTCAATTACTTTGGCTAGGCTACTACATGAATCTTAACAATATTCGCATAATTATGAGAAAAAGATTGTAATTTTAAGATGGATTTGAAGTGAAAAACTTACAGTGGGGAACTTGTTACTGGTATAACAGATGAGCATACAAGTTTTGCCAACAGCTCCATCACCCACAGTGACACATTTTATGAACTTAGAAGCACTCATCATCCTAAGAACTTTCACCAAAAACCTTCTACAGTAAGCTTGATAAGATTAAGACCCTCCCAAGAAAAATTTTGGGGCTCAAAGTGGGAAAAAAAAAGGGGGAAAGTGGTGTAAAGAAGAAGAATGGTATCTGGGAAAATGTTTGTGCAGACAAACAGAAACAGTTGATATAAATATGGAGAGGACCCTCTTCAAGACTTGTACTTTCAAGAAAAAACATTTAAAAACCCGATATGAGTAGGTGTAGGTAGAGAACAATTATTAATGCAAGTGATATCAAATCAATAAATTTTATTTTTGTTCATTTCATAATTATTAAGAACATTATAAATAATTTGCTTCAAAAAAGATTCTAATAATAAAAAAAACACATATTTTAGAATGAATCAAAATAAAATAGAGTATGCTTATTTTGAAATAGATAGAGTAAGCTATTTGTGTAGTAATAATAGATTGTCTTGTTTCGACTTTAAACGCAAATTATCAAAAAATATTTACTAAAGTTTGTTTCAAAACAATTTTGCGTGAACTACCTCTATTAGCTAGTCTTATTTGAATCATTTTTCTTAAACTATCTTTATTAATTATAGGTATTGTTACTCTAAAAAGACTGTCTCTTTCTTGATTCTAAATCTCCTATATTACTAATTTGCATTCGATAATTAGGAATGCAAATACTACTTCGATTCAAATTAAGTATCATTTTAACAATATTTTTAGATCCACAACAAGTGTTTTTTAAGATTTTCAATTCATAATTTTTCTAATTTACTATTCTCTCTTTTCAAGTTCCAATAACTAATCATCTTATTATTTAATATTTTATATTTTTACCATAATTATCTTCTCCTAATTTATCGTTCAAACTACTCTAGCTCAAGAAATAAATGGATTTAATAAGGGTACACTCGTACCCTACAAAGTTTTTTAATATTTGTACATCACTCTAAAACGATACTTATTTTGATACATCGTCGGTGTAATTTCTTTTTTTAACAAAAGGGGTTCTAAAAAACAAGTTGGTTGAAAGAATTTTCTCTCCAATACATTGATTCTTTATCTCATATTGATTACAAACTTGATTTTGTGACATAAATTTTAATTTTTCGCAATAAATTGACTTAGAATTTTTTTTCAAGGCATTGGTTAATATGGATATTAAATTTTAATGAACTATACACTTGCTTTTTATACCTTAAAATTTAATTATAATATCAAGGATTATATGAATCAAACAAGTTTTCACGTTACTTCATTGTATAGTAGAGTTCTTTTGAAACAATTATGTAAATCTAAAATTTACACTGTCGCTCTATGGCAATTAAATCTATTTTATAAAACATAATTTTATCAAATTCTTATTTTTCTCTCCAATACATCAGTAGAATATATATATATATATATATATATATATATATTGGTTTTCCCAAAGGTGTCATCGGGCCTAATAGCTCAAAACTAATCCTTCCAGTCGAGTCGAATTACAAGGGCAGTAAAACTCTCCCAATAAAATTTTTGGATTAAATTTTATTTTTACTTTATTTAAATAGAAAATAATATTATATGTTTCTATATTATTATACACCCCAAAAGGGAGGAGTGGGAGCTGGATAGGGTCAGACTGCCCGTTTCATCCCTCTTAATAAATTTCAAATCCAACAGCAAAATCTGTTTTTTTTTCAAACTACAAAAAAGCTAAATGGGCCCACTTCTCAAACGGCACAAAGCCACTTTCAAAGCTTGGCCTGGAATCCATTCATTTTTGAATTGGATAAGTTACAGTAAACCCCTCTAATTTATGTCAGGTTAACAGGTCACCCACTTAATATAAAATACTTACTTGATAGTAAATTACTTTTTTCTATAGCTACATGACACTTGACAATATTATAGCTATAGCTCGTTAAAATACAAGAGCATCTCCAATTCTTACACAATTCTAATTTTTAAAAATTTTTCTCTCTAAAAATTTAACTTTTTAAAGATTTTCATTTTTCCCTCATTTTTACATGAATCCCACTATCAAATCATCAACTTTAATTACACTATTTTTTATTTTCACACTTTTCAAACAAATTAATATATTTAGCTTTAATTAATACTCCATATTGCATCTTCAAATGTTTTGTATAAATAAATTAATTCATTTATAATGTTAATTAATATTTTTCATATTATTTTTTTAAAATAAATTAACTTGTTTATAATTTTAATTAAATTTTTGCATATTCAAATATTTTTATTTTGCTAGTAATCTGTTTATAATTTTAATTAATACATTATACAAATATTTTTTAAACAAAGAAATTAATTTATAATTTTCATTAAAATATTACATATTACACAAATACTTCATACAAATAACAAATACTTAATACAAACAACAAATACTTGTAACAAATAAACACTTCTTAAAATAACAAATAAGATAAATTAGTCATAATACTTAAAGATCCGTCACTAGTTGTTACCGTAACAAGTCCATATATGCTCAACCAAGTCGGCTCGAAATTCATGATATCGATTGTTATCATGTAGCTCGTTATTCGTCCGCAGATATTGTTAGAATCCTTGGGTTGATCCATGGTTGGCTTGTGCAGGGGCATCTCGTATCATCATGCCAATTCGTAACCCGATCACCCTCATCTTTGACAATCATGTTGTGTAGAAAAATGCATGTTAACATTATTTTTTCAAGTTATCTTTATACCAGAATCGAGTAGGATTACAAATACTAGTCCTCTATATATAAAACATTAGTGTATAACAACTAGTTTGTAACGGCTAGTTTATAACGAAATTGAAGAAGTGGGGATATAGAAATTGATGAGCTAAAAAATTAGAATTCTAAAGAAATAATATTTATAGAAGTCAAGAGAATGAAGAAAAGTAGGAGATTGAAGATTGTATTTATAGTGGAAAATAAATATATCCATTTTTAAATGGATACTTTTACAAAAAGTAAAGGTTACTTTAAATAAATAAATAAAAATATTAGCTCTCAAACAATCATTTTGATAAAAAAAAAAAGGAATATTAAGCTAGGAAACGGTCAAATTTCAATAATAAAAAAAAATTAAATCAAGAACGTGGCCGACAAGGGGGCCACGCTCAGCAGGGTACTCCTCACGTTCTTCCCATCCGCGTGAGGCGCACACATCATCTACAACCTTGGTGTGCGTCTCACGCTCCATCCCCACGACTTGCCTTACAGTTTCTCTCTCCCATTCTTATTTAGGCCATTTTTAAAACTTTGGGTTAAGAATTTTGGGTGAAAAATTGCCCCCAATAATTGGTGATTCTTATCCCAAATAAAAATTGGGTAAGAATTCCACATTGGGGATGCTCTAACGGGCATAAACCAAGTGATTTCATATGTTAATTATTGGAAAAAAAGACCCCAATTAATAATGTTACAAAAAAAAAAGACCCCCATTTTTAATATTACAAAAAAAGATCCCCATTTATAATGTTACAACTTAATTTAAATGCTTTTAAAGAAAGAATAATGATTTTTATGTTAAATTGTACCAAACATGGTCATACTTTTCATATTAGTTTGTCCCAAAATAAGAAGGTGAATAAACGGAGACTTATATATTTCTGTTTGGAGTATTTAAGAAAATTTAAGTAATAACATTGTAAAGGAGTGCAATTTGTCTCAACACGTGACAACCACTAATTACTTTAATTGCGCTACCATTTTTAACTACATGTGAGCTTATACGGTTATGTTTGGATGTCTAATTTCAAAGTTCGGTATTAGAATTGAAAGAACAATATAAATTTTGCGGAAATCAAATTATTTATCCAATTTTAATTTTAAAACTTAACATTAAATAGCCAAATATAATTATATTGTTATTATGTTTCAAATAATTGTAGAAATATTGGTGACCACTCAGGGGAGCATTCTGTAGTTTATACTTTTGAATTTGAGTAATGCTATGTGTATCTAAAGTATGCACCAAATGTGCACCAAAAGTCCTTATTGACATCTTTTAATTGGTTAGAAGATTTATAAGTGGTAGGACCCACAAATCATTTAAGCAATCAAAATATGACAACTGAAATTTTGGTACACATTTGGTGCACACTTTAAGTAAACATAGCATTACTCTTTGAATTTTAACGGGTCTAGTCCCTTTGCCACTTGGTTTGATTTTCTACTTTCTCTCTTTTTGAGATCAAGGTCAATCAAAAACGAAGCGGCCCCGATCAGTCCCGAAGCCGAGCCCCTTATTTCATTCACGTCTCTTCTATATCTTTTTTACTTTTTGTCACCATTATGAAAAAATCAAAAATTTCAAACTCAAGCTATTAAATCGTGAAGCTAAAGGAAAAATATAAATAACCTTGATTTTTCTAGCATATTAATATCCCAACAAATTTGATTCATGCAAGTACAACAAAACATAATACAAAAAAGTTTCTTATAATTTTTTTCAATTTTATAAAACTCAAAATGATATTTCATCGTCTCAACAAGAGAGTTACATTTGACAAATCAAATTTTTTAATATCATACTTTTATGTCTTTATATCTTTTCTTTTCTTTTTTTTTAAAATGCATTGAAGTTATATCTTTTATCATATGACACATTAAGTAAATATCATATCTTTAAAAAGAAAAAAATTAAGAAATAGAGGTATAAATTTAAAATTTAAAAATACGACTCTTTTTGCGATAAAGCAAAAGGAAAAATATGACACGTTTTCTTAAACGAAGGGACTAACAAAATGGATTGTCAATTTTTTTGGGAAAAATTCAGACCAGTCCCTTTACATAATTTTTATTCGCTAAATTCTAACATAATTGTTTTCAACCAAAAAATATATATTTTTTGCGAAATATCATCTATGTCCTTTAAAAACATGGAACAATGCACGCGTGTATTGCAAAATCAAAAATGATGCCTCGCAACACAACACGATGCAAATAAAAACACGAAGCCCAAGGTGCATCGCAAAACAAAGACGATGCACAAATTACTTTTTCACTTGCGATGCACCAAAAGTTGTGCATCGACTAGAAAAATTCAAAACACAGTAAAAAAAAAAAAAAAATTTCTCTTCACTTCAAAAACAAAGCAAAAATTATTAAAAACCCTTCGAAATTTTGCAAAAATTTTTGAAAACATTATCGTGAGTTACTATCGAACAAAGAAAAAATGTCTTCTCAACTACAAAAAGCATTGAGAAGAAGGCAACAACCACCGAAACAACAAAAATGAAATATTAGGTTAGTATATGAATACATTTTAGGGTTTTAAAACAGAGCATAAATGTTCGTGAATATCATTTGTAGAGTTACAAATTTGTATATGAAACTGAATGTAAAACACCATTTCTAGGGTTTTTTTCATCAGGATGCACAAATTTTATGCATCGTATTGTAAACTTTTGTTATTTTTGAGGCATCGCAATGCATTATTTTGATGAATCGCGTTCACTAAAAACGTTAATACACCATTTTATTTTGGATTCAAAAAATTTGTAAATCGCGATGAAAAATGGTGTGCGTCCTGATACATATATTGTCCATCACGATGCACAAAAGTATTTCATCACGACAAACAATCGATACACATATTGTCCATCACGATGCACAAAAATTTTTAGTAAGTTATACTTGACGATGCATAAAATTATACTTGATGATGCACATTTCTTAACACAAATTCACAAAATTACATTGACAATGCACATTTATACTTAACGATGCACAATCGAATCTAACAAATATACTTGTTATGCAAGTGTGAAAATAGAATAGTATACAGGTCAAGTATGCAATCTCTAATTGACCAAATAAAAAATATTAGTTTCAGGGAAGACCATATAACGATGTTGAAAAAGACACTATTCTGGTACATAATAGAGAGCATCATGGGCAAAAACGTACTCCGCGATCATTCTAAGAAAGATGGCGCAATAATAAGGTGTATTGCCAAGTACTACGTTAAAGAACTTGGGTCCTTCCAAATGGCTGGACAAAGAATAAAGCTTAGGGCAAAAGATGTCAAGCTTATATTTGGAATCAAGGACGGTGCGGAGGAAATTAACATCTCCTTTTATAAATTGAAGTGCACCGATTTCTTTGAAAGGTTCTTCTCTGAGAAGATGTCTAAACAAACACAAGACATCAGGCTCAAGCCAAAAATGATCCTGATAAAATAAAGGAGAGGACAGACAGTATCCAACAAATCGATGTCAACTGCGTGGCATCGTTGACGACACTGCTTCTGGTGGCGACCAAGACTTCCTATATACCTTGGACGTACACGTACCTTGTCTCCGACATTAACAAAATATCACACTACAATTGGTCAAAACATGTAGTTAATATTCTGTTGGATAGCTTGGAAACAGCTACTGATCAAGGCATTAAAATATGTGTGCTGTTGCTCGAGGTAAAATTTAAGTTCATTTGATATTATTATATGTAATTTCTGTGTATGATTCATGTAGATTTGGTCATATATTAAAGTGTTCAATTATATGTATGCGATCGGTTGTGTGTGTAAGCGACATCGTGCTCCCGACACGCCAAAAATATATCCCAAGATTTGTCAAATGGGATTTATCTCGGCTGTCGATAAAACTCGGTGAATCAAATTTCATTGCAGTCATGAACAACCATGTGAGTGATTATATAAAAAAATGACGCAAATTACTATTAGAAATAACAACATTAAACTTGCGATGCATAAAAAGTGTGCATCGCGATGCACAAAATTGTACTTTAAAAGTACTGTTATTGTGCATCACAATGCACAACTTTTAAGAGTACGCTTGCGATGCACAAAAAGTTCACATTCTCTAAAAAAATTATATTTTTTAATGTTTTTGTAGAGGTTTGGGGATATTTTAAAAAGAACACAAGATGAAAATGCCCTCCTCTTGGGAGAAGAGAAAACTAAGATGGATATCCTACTAGAGGTTGCTGTGATGGATGTCACCCTCCAACAACACGAAGTCAATTTACCACCTCATCCAACTGAAGTTGTGGTTGCAAATCCACAACTTGGCAGTACTCGAAGCTGCAAGAACATATGACATGGTTGACCAAGACGCTATAATGAACGTTGTCAGAGCTGTTGTGGATGATAAATTATCCACAATCGAAGCCAAGGACAACGAAATTGAGATCCTTAAGTCAGAATTGGTTGAAAATGATGCAAAAATTAAAAATATGGTCAAAGTAATAGACAGCCTGAGATCTGACATAAAAAAGACACAAGAGCAACAGAATGTCAGACTCAATGAACAGAATTCTCAATTTGAAAAACTTAAAAGGCCTTCATATCAAATGCGGTTGAAAAAGGGAATGAGGATTAGGTAGAAAAATAGGAGGGTGAACCAAATGAAGCGGTGCAGGAACGTACAAAAAGGACCAAGACTTTTTCTTCCTTGGTCAGAAGAGTACAAAATCGAGGGGACCGAAAGTGGAAGTATCCAAATGACTCATGTACCGACGATGCAGCAAAGCCTGTAAAGAAGAAGAAAACGAACAAACCAAAAAAGAACAATCTCCCCAACCCTATTGAACTGGATCCCACTACCAAATCGATACTAGCCAAACTTTACGAAAACAATGATGGAGACCAGTAAGTCAATTTTAATATTGTCGAATTTCAATAACTTAACATTAGTATCTGTATTGTGTGAATTCATTATTAATATGGTATTTAATCTTTTACAGGGCAATTGTTTATATGGGTGAGGATATTTCACAACTTATTCGTTATTCTGATATCCAAAATTTGTTCACACAAAATGATGGAGAGCAAAGTATGTATTCCAATTTACACACATTGATATTGCTTTCACATGAAAAAAAAAGATATCAAACATTACACTTGCGATACACCTAAAAAGGTGTGCATCACAATGCATAAGTTTGTACTAAAAAAATACTGTTTTTTGTGCATCGTGATGCACAAACCAACCTTTATTTCACTTGCGAGGCACATAAGTTTGTACTGAGAAAATACTAATTATGTGCAAGACGATGCACATCCTTTATTTTTGATGCATCATATTGTATTTTGAATATATTATTTTTATTAAATGCAAAGAATGAACCAGTTTCATATGCAATGTTATTTTGTGTTACTCAGCTATATAACTTACTTTTCTTTCTTGTTTACAGCACATAAACGTTTGAAAGTTGATTTTGGAAAATAGTTCAAAAGGATAAAAAGAAAGAGCTACCAAGAATGGGTTTTTGTTTTGCTTCTTGGGTAATATTATTATAATCCTAATTCTTTACTATATAAGTTTTTTTAATTGATTGTTGTAAACTACATCTGTATACGTTATGTTGTATTTAGTTGTACGTGGCATGACAGTCAACCGTCGACATATTCAAAGATATGGTTAAAATACACGTCGACGACAAGTTGGAGGAGACCATAAATCATGATATATTAATCTTCCCAATAAACACACCAGGACAGGGTGACTTGCAGTCTAGTACTTACTTGCATTGGACCGTGCTAGTGTTTTATGAGAATGATAATAAATGGGTCCTCTATAACTCTTCCATCAATAAAAAAGAAAAAGACTGTCACTTGGAAAAGGGCTAAAATACTGGTGAGTAATGTACCTCTGTCTCTATTAAAAATACAACAAATAATCAACTGATACTTGTTTTTGAATAATTTTCACTACAGACGTCATATGTTGAAGAAAAGATGAAGGCATTGATCTCTATATTGCCATCAAAGCGATACCAACAATTAAGTCAACTACAAGATATCTATCCAATAAGCACATGTCAAACATCACCCTAACAAGCAATTGAGAATGTTGTTTGTTAATGCTCTCAAATCTGAGTTTAATTTTATTTGGCGTGTATTTGACTTGATGATTTAGTGATTTAGTCTTTGAGCTTTTTTTTGTAATAATTAAAGAAAAAATAAGAAAGAGATAGAGTGAAAGCTGGTGAGACTAAAGAAAGGAAGTTTAAAACAACAAATAAAGTTGCTAAATCGCAAAAAGAAACAAAGTATGAGAATACTAATGTTGAATTTTGTGTTGATCAAAATCAGAGTTTTTTCCTTGTAAGCCTGCAATGGATTGGATCAAAATTTTATTTGAGAATGAGTTGAGACTTCAGAATGTTGTTTGTTAATGCTCTCAAATCTGAGCTTAATTTTATTTGGCGTGTATTTGACTTGATGATTTAGTGATTTAGTTTTTGAGCTTTCTTTTTTTTGTAATAATTAAAGAAAAAATAAGAAAAAGATAAAGTGAAAGCTGGTGAGACTAAAGAGAGAAAGTTTAAAACAACAAATAAAGTCGCTAAATCGCAAAAAGAAACAAAGTATGAAAATACTAATGTTGAATTTTGTGTTGATCAAAATCAGAGTTTTTTTCCAGGTAAGCCTGCAATGGATTGGATCAAAATTTTATTTGAGAATGAAAATTAGAGTTAGAGACTTGAGAATGTTGTTTGTTAATGCTCTCAAATCCGAGCTTAATTTTATTTGGCGTGTATTTGACTTGATGATTTAGTGATTTCGTTTTTGAGCTTTTTTTTAATAATTAAAGAAAAAATAAGAGTATATTTGGTGTAGCGTTTTCAAAACGTAGTGTTTTAAAAACGCAGCGTTTCTAAAACGCTGATTATTTAAAACGTGGCTTTTTTCTTTATAAATGCGATTGAGATACTATATCAAAACGTAACTTTTTATTCCATACTGCGTTTTAAAATATACGTTTTGGAAAAAAGCTAGGAATTTCAGCGTTTTAAAACGCAGCTGCGTTTTGAATACGCAGCTTTTTCTACCACAGCATTGAAACACTAAGTTAAGGAATAAACTGTGTTTTAACCCTGCGTTTTGGCCAAAATACACGAACAAACAGGCTTTAAGAAAGAGATAGAGTGAAAGCTGGTGAGACTAAACAGAGGAAGTTTTAAACAACAAATAAAGTCGCTAAATCGCAAAAAGAAACAAATTATGAAATTAAATACTAATGAGCCTGCAATGGATTGGATCAAAATTTGAAGTCGAATATGATTCGAGGCTAATGTTATTTTAAGGGTATGTATATAGTTTTTTAATCTGATTATCCGATTGTAATCCGAGTCCAATTACCCGATAGCTTAATAAACTAAATTTGAATAAAGAGTGATCTGATCTAATAACAACTACATTCGATCTAATAAAAAATATAGTAATATTATACTTGCAAAAGTTACTTACGTTAAGTTTTTAGCTATTAATAATTATTATTTCAACTAAATATAAATATTTTTGCACATTAAAATATTTTACTAACATTGTCATTAATGTTTGTGTCGATTGGGAACAAGATTTTCTTATGTTTTTTTAACATTTAATTGAGTAAAAGACACCTTAACATTTTTTCATCCAATGCTTTAATTAGAGTCAGATAAAATTTGAATTCGATCCCAATCCAAAAATTTAAGATATGAATCGAGCTTTAAATTTTTAAAAATTTAATCCAAAATCTAATAAGTAATTTTTAACAAAATAAATTTAAGTTTGATATATCTAATTCGAATTTGGTCCATTTACAAGACTATTTCGAGATGAAATTAATGAGCAAGTAGCTAGCAATAAACGAGTGCCTAGCCTTCGATTGGATTTCGACATCTGTCATGTATGTACGTGAAGAGGCCCCAAGATTAAGGGTGTCAGCTGCCTTTTTCTCAGTGGCTGCCATAGAAAAGTACAAGTAGGCTGTTGATTGTTGTACTAATCTCCGTGATAGTACCACATAATTTAAGAGAGAATTTCAGTAAACCCCTAAATTATTTTAATTTACTGGATTACCCTCCCAAAACTTTTTGTTTGAGGCCCCTCCCAAACCTTTTAAACCCGCCAATAAACCCCATTGAATTATGGAAACGTACTCAATCCGTTAAGCTCCCAATCCGTTAAAAATTTGAGTTTCTTGCATCACTTGCAACAATGGAACTATCATTCCAAAAATACCCGTATTTATAAAAACACAATTAAGAGGATAAAATTATAATCACCTTTATCGTATTTTATCTAGATTTGCTTGTATCCATAACTTAAGTCTAAGCCAAAGTGACTAATGGATCGCGTGTACTTAGAGTGACAACTTGTACTTAGACAAATTGCTTGTAATAGTTTAAGATTGCTTATTTTGTGCTTAGCTTAGTCTTCAGAACATGACCTTTGTATATCAGCCATGTTCATCAGCAATGTTCAACAAAGCCATCACCCAGTCGTTCGAGCCAAGCTTCATCAGCAATGTATGAAAATATGAAGATCATCTGATCAAAACTTGTCTAAAGATGTGTCTTCAGTTATCAGCAAAGTCATCTTTAACCTTAGTATAACGATAACCCGCTAGTACCATTTAATAAACCATTGCATTTTAGGCAAACATCTCAGAAAAGGACATACTGTAGGCAGTACTTGTCTACCTATTTTTAGCATACCCTGCAGATGAAGGACAAAGACCACTTGGACTGATTAGAACTTCCTCTGGAATTTCGACAATAAGACAGAGAGCATTTAATGCAAGTCTAATTACATTAAATGCACCTAAATCAAACTCCTTCTAAGTCTAAATATTCCCAACGGCTCCAAGAACTTCCTTGAGTATAAATTGAAGACTCCGTAAAGCATTGAAGATGATCCAACAACTCTACAATTCAGAAAATCTTCATCTTCATTTACTGTCAATCATTCTTTGAAGAGCACCATACCTAGACTCGTAGTCTTTCATTGTTCTTTATTAATTGCAATCTTTTGCATTTATAGCACACGAAAGTTGTATCTTTCTAGATATTAACTTTTACCATAAACACTTAGTTAAAATCTTTTTGTACACGATCCATTAGTGATCTTTGTGATTATTTTAGTGAAAGACATAGTGCGCATTTTCAAATCAAAAGCTAACCACTTTGGTAGTTGACGTAGCACTTATTCATACTGTGAACCACTTCAAATACTTGTTTACTTTATTTCCAGCACTTGTGATTTGGTTATTAATTGTTTATTTCCAGAAATTCCAACCACTTGAAGAACTGTTGATCTTGGCCTATCAAGATCAGTCATCTTGAACTTGTCCTATACTTCACAATATTCCGTTGTAAAATTATTTTCTAACTCTTTTGTGAAGTAACTTTATAAATCATTTTTAAAATAGGACATAGGCTATTCAACCTGTCGCGACCCGCACCCGGACTCCTACGTGGAATCCCGAGTCGGACCGCGAGCGGGACTCATGAAATACGCATAATAAAAATTCCATGTGCAAAAGATGCAAGTATAAAGCATATGCACAAAAACCTGTAATGCACGTGCGATACTTTTCTTTGAAAACCATGTCAACACATCATCGGCATTAATAACAAGCCGGAAACTGAACTGTTTTAAAACTTGATTCGAATTAAAATCAAACATATATCATAAACCTCCACGAGCAACAAGCTCGGAGAACCATAACCACTACAAATCAGAGTATGCGGAAGTAACGAGTGTTAATAAATACATCACGCACGACAACCGTGTCGGTACACAAAAGAATATTACAGTTATGAAGACCACACACTACCCAACATTACAAAGTTTAAGTAACATTGTACTCCCTCGGCCTCTCCAAAATAAATACCAATGTCCAAAAGAACAACCTGCAGAAAACGCCGAGACGAAGCCAAGACTCAACTAAGGGTTCCTCGCCGGACCGTGATCTAAGGAAAACAAATAAACATTGAACGGGTGAGTTTAAAACTCAATAAGCTACTAATGCAACAATATGTCATACGAGATGCAAGACAATAATAAGAACAAGTAATACAGGCTATAACAAGATTTCACCAATCTTCATGCATAGCAATATAAGCATCTCATAACAACACGTTACCCTACACTACACGAGAGGCTCAACGATCGCCAACCGACCCATACCGGTTGGAAACCATGACCAACATTCGCATATGTAGGAACCATATAAGTGCGATAAGTAAACACATTCTAAAAGGATACGGTATTGAGGTACACCTCCAATATACCCAATACCTCCAACCAACCAACATATAATATACCAATGTAGGAGCCGTTGTTGACGTGCTCGATCGACGAATCAAAACCGTTAACCAATACTCAATAACCAATCTGTGTGAACCATTTTCTCGTATTCACGTCGACGGGTGATCTTAGTCCCTACAACCCAAGAATCAACCACGGAATAGCTTACCAAGGTTGCGTTTATTCCATACAACGAATGGCGCTATGCCCTACCGCGGCCAACGGTAGGCGAGGCCCGGTGTATTGGCCTTCAATTATTACGTAGCCCCGGCTCCCGCAATAATCGAGCGTCAATACACCGCCAACAAATAATCCATGGACATAACAAATGTACAAGTAGATGTTTACTTGACATTCTCAACAACAATTCAAACTCCCAAAATGTGGAGCACAACAACATTTAACATAATTGTCTCAAGTAGGTCATAATAATCCTACTCACATAATCAATCATCTCATAGTATTTACGAGAATTAAACAACAACATCATGCATAATTTCGGGTAACTAATTTTTCCGACAAACTCTCGTATCACAACGAAATCCCCAAGTCACACACGTGGTCTCATCAATTATGGAAACCTATTTGACTCCGTTAGAGTCTTTATTTGTTTCTAATGAGTTCGAATCGAAGAGAAGCCATTATACTTCAATATTAACAAATGATACCATTTCTATGTGTATCAACCAAGACAAAACAAGTCTTTTAACATGCAAAATATGTCATCCACGAATTTCACAAGGCTCAACAATAAAACATACTCTAACATGTTGATTTCAACATATAAATGCCATTTTGCAAGGCTAAGATGTCATACAAGACATAATTAGAGAAGGAGAGGGTAGTAGCTTACCTTTTGAAGAATTCAACCAAGGAAAATCTCTAGATGAGCAACATGCAACTCAAGGGATGCACTCTCCTAGTCCACAGCTACACAACGGTGAAATCGGATTGTGATTTGGACAAGAATTGAGCAAACTAGCTCACTTTCTCTCTCAAGAACTCTCTCAAGCTTCTCTCTAAGTTTGCTGGTGTAAAAGGGTTGAAATGAGAGTGTTCTATACTCTCCCATGGTGTTATAAGGGTCAAGGAGGTCAAGTTTAAGTGGTGGTGGACGTGGCTCAACCCAGGCCACAGATCTGGAGTCAAAGCTGGTCAATTATGAGTAAGTTCGTAATGTCACAGGCGCGCAGCAAAATCAACATTCGCCTATGAAGCGATCGCTTTGAGTCGGGACAAGGCGATCGCTTTGGTACAGGCGATCGCTTTGTGGAATACGGGCGATCGCTTTGTCTCCGATTCAAACTACAACTTTCGCAGAGAGCGATCGCCTAGGAAGGGGACAGGGCGATCGCTTTGTGTCCAGAACCATGGTACGACTTACTGCCTAGAGGGCGATCGCCTAGGAAGGGGACAGGGCGATCGCTTTGTGCCCAGTAAGTCTCAAACTGTTATAAAACTCTCCCAAAGTGGTTCTCAACAACCCAAAATGTTTCTAAGTCCAAAATGAGATCAAAATACTCATTAAAAGTTCTCAAAAAGTCTGGAACGAAGCTAGGATTACAACACAAGTTTAACACAATAATCAACATGTATCCATCAATAATTCCAAGGTATATAAAAATGCATATAACCAATACGAGCAAGAATATGTTCAAGAAATATGCACAACATCACATGAATTTGATAAGGAGAATGATCATGCAAGTGATGCAAACGATACGGGTGTTACACAACCCCCCCTTCTAGCCTATATGAACACCTTGAGACCTAACAACCTTAATATATAGAGCAAATTTTCTTAAATATTTTAACTTTACTTGTTTATACATCTTTTAAATTGAACTAAAATTTTATCCTCTTTTAAAAATTAAACTATTTTATTATGATAAACAAAAAAGGGATGTGAGACGTTAGTCCCAAAATAAATTTACTTGACATTAGTCCACAAATTTTTTTTTTAAAGTATAATCTAACTTTTATTTTTATTTTTTTAGTTTAACCCCCCAAAAAATTAGACATTTAAAAAAAAGGGGAAAATTCCAATGCAATTTAAAAGGTGTACAAACAAGTAAAATTACATTTAAAAAAAAAATTGCTCTATATAGCAAGGTGTTTAAGTTTTACCCTCTTAGTTGTGTTAATTTTTTTGCTTTTATAAAACGCGCTCTTATATACTCACTACTTCGTGCAAAGAGCTACTATTATATTTTTGGATATTTTACTTAAACACTCTATTTTTAAAATTTATGCCTATAATCTCTATAATATCTCAATTTTACCCGTCACATGTGATATAAGTATTTTAACCATACTTAAGCATTTCGTAATTATGCTCAACTCAAATAATATTTTTATAGCTCGTAATTATTAGAATTTTTAAACGTGAGCTCATTGGGTGGAACGGAGGAAATATTAATTTTTGCCATAATTTTTTTCTATAGCATAAAACTCTTAAAATGAAACATTAATTAATATCAAAATTAGATTTATTGAAAAGAAATGAGGGTATATACTTTTTGACTGCATTAGCCAATAAACTAATGCTAATTTTAGTTTAGGCAGCCAATTGGGCACACTAGTACGTTCGAAACATCGAAAAATTGTTGGCCGGTCCACATTGAAATTTTTTTATTCTTTTCAGTCTATTTATTTTTTTTCTTAAACGCTAAAAGGCACTTTCATAAAATTATTTCTAAAATGTCCTTATGCAACGTGAACACTTCTTAATTTTAGGCATTTATTAAAAAAATAAAAAATACACACACACAAACATACAAAATATTTAGTTATATCAAAGAAACTGAAAAACTTGTAAACGTGCAAATACATAAGAAGAAGAAAAATACACACACACTTGAGCTTGTTGCATCTACAACATAAAAATCTTGGAGAGGGCTATGATGAGATGCAAAAACAACTGAACAACCAATGATAAAGAGGTCTAAGAAAAGAAAATAAGAAATCATTTGATCAGAAACTTGTGGTATTGTCAAAGTAACAAGGAAGGAAAGTGAAGAACAAGTATTGATGGAATGCAAAAAAAAAAAAAAAAAAGGATCACTTTGGACTGCTTTTATAATGAAAGAATGACTATATATATATATATATATATATATATATATATATATATATAAATCAAACTGAAAAATATCGATGACTTGATATCATTAATCAATTAAAATATCAAATGTTTTAAATCAATTAATGAAAAGAAGGATACAGTGTGTCATTATTTAGTTGCATCCCGATGTCCAATTGTAGTATTCCGATGCCCAATTGTTGCATTCCGATGCACGATTCTTGCATCCTGATGACCAAGTTAATTTGAAAAAGTGTCACTGCATTCCGATGCTCAATTGTTGCATCACGATGTCTAAGTGTAGCATCTCAAATTGAATCCCGATATACAATTCTTATTTCCCAATACCCCAGTTAATCTGAGAAAGTAATCCCGATGCATGATTTTCGTATTGCACAATAAATTAGGGCAGCTGGCTAGGGCGAGGGGTATGTGCTCACTAGGGCGCACACCAGTAGCTAAACATTTTTCACATTTCCCCCTCTGAGCAAGGGCGCACACCGATAACTGAAAAGGGCATCTCGTGGCTTCATACTTGATTTCAAAGCATGAACTCCAATGAGAAATCCTTTCCTTTCAGTTTCTAGTAGTTCATGGATCTTCATTGATTCCAAAGCGTGAACTCCAATAAATTGAGTGTATGTATCGTGATTTATTTTGGTGCATCGGAATTTGTTTTGGTTCATAAGTATATGCAACGGGATTTATTTTTATGCATTGCGATGTAGAAACTGATGCATTCGATGATGGAATTAGGCATTGCAATTAGGTATCGAGATGCCTTAAATTAGACATCGAGATGCCTTGGGTTACTGATGTGCGCGTATTTTTCTTTTATTAATGGCATAATCGTCTTTTAGCTCCAAAAATGTTTTTTTTTAATTTTAAAAAAATTATGATGAACTGAAGCGATTACAAATATTTAAAATAAGACCGGCCTATAATTCACCCTAGAAACAAAATAGAATTTTGGATTATTTCTTGTCCGGCCATTCCATAAAAAATGTTGGGTATGCATCAATTAAAATAAAATCTAGTTGAACATGTAAACAAAAAGTCACAGCTACCAATGTTGGCAAGTACAAGGACTGATCTATTAACTACAATTAATATGTTTAATTTAATAACAATAGAGAGACTAATACTCTATTCGTAGTACATCTTTTCTTTTTTGACCATTTCAAGAAAAGTGTTTACTTTTTAATCTTTTGTTTTTTGAAAATTACTTTTATCACTTTTACCCTTGATTTAATTATTACTTAATTAATGAACCCCACTCTTAAATGAATATTGTTGAAAAATACACATTATTTTAATATTTATAATAAAATCAACGATATTTTCTTAATCTATGTCGCGAGTTAAACAAGACAATCTTTTAAAAATTAAGGGCATATAATATGTGATTACGCAGCCCCCTAAATACATGGTACAAAGCCCCCTCCGGCGAAATGACTATTGCCCCTTTCTCCCTCACTTTCATTTTCCGTTTTTTTCACTAAAATTATACTTCCTCCGTCCCTAAATTATTATTTGGGTTGACCCGACACACAGATTAAAAAAACTCAATTAACTTGATTATTAATATTAATATAGTGTGTAGTTTCCTTTAATGCCTATGTTTATGTGGCCCATAATTAAAGTAGAGAGAAAAAGTAAGGGTAAAATGGTAAAAATAATGTTCTAAAAAGAAAAATTTTCAAAGAAGACAATTATTTGGGAACGAACAAAAAAAAGAAAAATAATAATTTAGGGACGGAGGGAGTATATTTTTTATTGTTATTATTATATTATAATGTACATTATTACAAATAAAAAAAAACAAAAATTAGATGACATGCACCTAGGGTTGGTGCATGTCCTCTTGAACATGCGCCTCCCATAAGAGCATGTCCAAAAGGACGTGGGCCAACCCTAGGTGCATAACATTTATTATTTATTTTTTAATTGTTGTACTTTTATTTCTTGAATGTGTAATATTTTAAAAATTTGCACTTTATCCTCTTGAGTTTGTTAATTTCGTTAAATTATTTAACTAAACGGTTTCATTCAATTAAACAATTTAACAAAATTAATAAATTTAGGGGGTAAAGAACAAATTTTCAAAATATTACAAATTCAAGGAATACAAATGTAATAATTAAAAAATGAAGAACATCGACATGTTCCTACGAGAGGTGTACAATATAATAATAATAATAATAATAATAATAATAAAAAATCATATTTAACACAAAATATATCTAAAATATATAGATATTTCGATTCAACCATTTATATCTGCTAGACTGCGTACAATATATTTAGAGAGCTACGTTTACCACCTACGTAAACAAATACCAAGAACCAGTATCAAAATTGTACATGACGTGTATAAAGACTAAGAATTGACTAAATAAATAGGGTAAACTATGAAAAAGTCTCAAGTGCTAAGACTGTTTTTTCAGTGGCCCCTACGTGTTTCATTGTTTTTTTCGTTTGGTGGTTTTTTTTTTTTTTTTGTGTTTCTTTTAAAAAGACTCCATAAGTCACCTTTTTAAAGGAGAAAAGTAACAAAAGAAATTGGTTGGGACCGGAGGCTCCACCTACATTGAGTTAGAAACAAAAGACAAACTAATCAAGTACATGTTGTTCATAATAACTATCATGCACTCACCAATTATATTCTGGTCACAGCATCCTAACCAATACTCTATTCGTTTCTAAATTATAGTTTTTTTTATCCATTTTAAAATAATTATTTTATTTAAAAAAATTCTTTTTAAGATATTACTTTTATTATTTTATTTTATTTTTTTTTTACTTTAATTATAGATTACATACACATGAACATTAAAAAAAATTATACTCCCTCCGTCCCGGATAAATGTTCTTACTTTCTATTTTGAGATGTCCCAACTAATGTTCCTAAAGACTTTTGATCTACCTATTCTCTACCATTCTTCCTAATATACCCTTAAAGTTTCATTTAATATAACACATCCCAAAGAAACTCAATTATTTAAAATAGTTGAAGTCAATTAATGTTCATGGGTATTATGGTCAGAACACATTTTATAGCACATCATTAATTATGTTTCTTAATTTCTGTATTTTATCCACTAGGAACATTTATCTGGGACAGAGGGAGTACATTTTACCAATATTAATAATTAATAAATATTTTTTTTTAATTCTTGTCCTGAGTTAAATAAGACAATAATTAAGTGACAGTGTGAGTATTTACCAATTTTTTTTTTTGGAGTAGAATCTCTTTCCTATTGCACTTGTCGTTGCTGGCAATCCAATTTCGATCCATTATATAACAAATTCGTTAAGTATATTTTACCCCCCCCCCCTTCCTTAAAGAGTTTCCTTTTTGACTTGTAAAAAATAATTAATATATTACACATGTAAAAGTGAGAATCATTAATTATAGTGAAATCAAATCACTGATAAAATGATAAAAATAACTTCTAAAATAAGATAGATTAGAAAGTAATACACTTTTTTTAGAACGGCCTAAAAAGGAAAGATAGACTCATCTTAGAAACGGATGGAGTAATATTTTTGCAAACCACAATTTTATAGATTTCCTCTTTAATCACCTTCTTGACGAGGAAAAACGACTTCCCAACTCTCAGTCTTCTCCTATTGAGTTATCTCCACCGTTCCCTCCTCATAGTCCTCCCTCTATTTCTCCAACCAAAACCGAATCTCTTCTTCAATTGAAAGACTCGTATGTCCTACTTTCGATGGATTAATTTTGGCAATTTTCTTTCTCATCTCAATATTCTCTCTTCCATTACAAAGACTAAAATTCTTAATCACTATTGTTCTAACTTATATGGAATTTGTCACTTATATTTGAATATCATTGCTAAGTCTTAGTTAAGTTAATCCCTCCGTTCCACCCAAAGAGTTCACGCTTGAAAAGTCTAATAATTAAGAGAAATGTAAGTATCATTAGAAATGATCATAATTACATATACCATAATTTTCTACTTCGAAACCTTTCCTGTTGTCCACCCAATTCCACTTGAACAGAACAAATTTTGTTTCAGAAGTATAGCACACTTCAATTATATCAATCAACTCTCCAAAGAATGTTTGGTCCGCACACATTGGGTGTAAAGAACATAATTAAGTACTAATTAACTAAACAAATGTAAGGAACCTAATTTATAAGTAAGGTGGGTGTTTATATATTTTAACAACACCGCTATTTTGTATAACTCTGCTATTATCAATCATTTTTGTTCGAAACCTAAAATCATTAATGATGTATTCATTGTATCTCTTAGTCATATTGGTTAGACCCAATGCCATGTCCTTGATTTCATTTTCTAATGGTACGTTCCCTATTTCAATACCTATACATATCAAGTGAAAAGAACATAATTAAGTACTAATTAACTAAACATATGTAAGGAACCTTTATAAGTAAGGTGGGTGTCTATATTTTACAATTACCTCAATTTTGAACCACGAAGGGAACTCTTTAGCATGGAGGCGTTGACGTTCATGATTTGGTGCTCGAGGGGCTGACTTTTGGAGGAACTGAAGATGTCTCCTAAAAATATTAAAAACAATATATACTAATGAATCTTGCGCTAATAATAAGTTTGAGAAAACATTAATTCTAGGAAAATACTACACTTGCTCTCTGTATGGTTTAATGGCGTCACGAGTAGCTAGTAGATAACGATTTGCTTGCTCCATTGAAATATAATCTAAAAAAAAAGGTTTTTCTTGGCCGAAGTGATGACCCACATTATCTTCACCGGAATCATTTCGATCGGGTTGGGTAGACTTAGTTTCAATGTCCTTTAGATATCTTGCACAGAAGGTCTTGCACTCTTCCAGTAAAGCCCCTTTTACAACCGAAGCTTCTGGACGAGCGCGATTACGAACATATAGCTTTAATGTCAATAAGTATCTATGTATTAAAAAAATGCAATGAGTACAAAGTTAAATGAAGAATTCAATAGGGGTTAAAATATATGTATAGCAAGGGTGTCAAACCTCTCAATTGGGTACATCCACCGGTATTGTACTGCCACCAAGCCATGCCTCTTCAGCCAAGTGTATAGGCAAGTGCTCCATTATATCAAAGAAGGATGGTGGAAAAATCTTTTCAAGATGGCAAAGTGTAAGTGCAATACGATCCTGAAGATATTCTAGATCAAATTTTGAATTAACTTTTGAGCATAATATCCTGAAAAAGTTTGAGAGTTCAATCAAGGCTTCAACAACGTGCTTTGGCAATATTTTACGCACAGTCAGACGAAGTAGCTGTTGTAAAATAATATGATTTCCATGACTCTTTAAACCCAAAATGCTCTGTTCTTTGATATTGACACATCGTGAAATATTGGAAGCATAACCATCGGGCACTTTCACATCCTTCAATAATTTCAAAAACATGTCTTTTTCATCTTTTCCTAGTGTAAAGCATGCAAGGGCAGTTTACAAGAACCATTATCCTTAGGGTGTAATGGCTCTCTAATTTTCATTTCTTTGACATCAAGTCGAGCATTCAAGTGATCTTTTGTTTTTTCGAGAGTACCCATGAGTGCGTGTAATACATTATCACACATTTTTTCTATGTGCATTACATCAAGCATGTGACGTATTGGTAAAGACTCCCAAATAAGGCAATTAGAAAAAGATATTCTTGTTCTTCCAATCATCATCTTTTGCATTTCCAGCATTCTCACTTTCTTTCGTTTTTCTTGTTCTTCCATATTTTTCTTTCCCTTTCTCTTTCTCTCTCTTTCTCTTTCTCTTTGTGTTTCTCTCTTTTTATAGCAGCCTTTCTCTCTTTCTCTTTCTCTTTCTCTTTCTCCTCCTTTTCTAACTGTTCTTTTGTGTTTCTCTCTTTTTATAGCAGCCTTTCTCTCTTTCTCTTTCTCTTTCTCCTCCTTTTCTAACTGTTCTATTTTCCTCTTTCTAAGGACATCTTCCTTTTTATATATAGTCTCAACATCTTTCAACTGTTCTGACCAAACAATAACTTTGGTTTCGGTTCTAGCTTTGGCTCTCCCTGAAAATCAATTATATCTCTTCATGATTTCTAACTTTCTTTTAGGATGGCCTATGTCCCAGAAAACAAAACTTACGACTATGTTTTAACTGAAAAGATCTAATTTTCTTGTTACAACAAGGACAAGCAAATTTACCTTTTGTGCTCCAACCTGACAAATTAACCCTTTTGTGCTCCAACCTGACAAATTAACATATGCTGGGAAGTCATTGATCGTCACTTGAACATATTTTTTGTTGATGCATCGTACACATTTACACCATCGCACCATAATTCCTTCATTTCCTCAATGAGTGGTTGCAAACATGTCATTTTTTAAGAATAGATGAAGTACTTTTTTTAAAATAAAAATATTTTTAATATATGTCGGAAAGAAAAGTATTTTTCTTTTTTGGGATGGAAATAAGTATTTGTTTTATGGAAGCATCCATGATACATTGGTCAATATTAACGGACATAGAATCTAATCTTTACTAGCTTATCACTAGGGGACAATTGGGTAGTACCGATTAAGTTTGGGTAAAACCATTAACTACCCAATAAAGTTAATGGGTAATTTTAAGTATTATCTATAGTTATTAAAGGCGAAAAGCAATATGTGCCTTTTTCAGGCGAGATGCAGGCAAACAAGTCAATAATTAAAAAATAATTTTAAAATGTTATATGTTTTAATTTTTTTCATAAACTAGTTATAAATAAAAGTAATTCATGTAACTTAGTCCACAAATGATAATAATAACACTAGTTTCAACTTTTAAGTTTTGTATTTATACCAAAAATTACATTTTTTTCTTGAAAATAAAAAGATAAAAGGTGGATTCTCAAAAATATGAATAATAATCGTAGAGATCCTCTTCAAACCAGCCAAACAGCTTGGATCTAATGGATCTAACATTTGCAGGTTCCGGCGACCCTTTCTATATAGCTCCGGCGAACATTCTGCCGCCTACGACGTCACCGGCCATATTTTTCGACAAGATCCGATGATGGAAATGGTATAGATGTGATCGTCTCCTCAAGGCGAAGACATCTGTGGCTTTGAATTTGGCAAATATTAAGTTGATTTGTCTAGATCTAAAAAATAGGTCTAGATATAAAAATAAAAAGTTGGTCAAATATTGGCCTTCGCTTGCCTTAGGTCGCCTTTCTTAGTCTCTCGCCTCTCGAATGGGCGACAAAGGCATACGCCTCGGTCGCCTTAGTCACATCGACTCGCCTTGGTATCTCCGGGCGACATACCCTCGCCTCGCCTCTCGCCTCAGGTAAGCCACGCGATCGCCTTTAATAACTATGGTATTATCCAACTATACTCGTTAATGTTTAATGGGTGTAATTAAATAGTACACAATTTAATCCATTAATAAATAGGTATTATTCAAATTTACCAATAAACTTACTCACCTTTTACAATATATATATATATATATATATATATATATAGATAGATTTAGAAAATGCTTGAAGGTGGTCTCTCATACAACATGAAGCATCAAAGTATTGTATGGTACAATACGTTAAAAGCATTTTCTGTGTAATTCTTTACAAAATACAAAAAGAACAAAAATTATTAATAGCCAATTTCTGTACATTTTAGTTTTCCTTTCCCCATTTTCTTCTCACTATACTCACCCCACCCCCCACCCCACCACACCCCACTCATAATCTTCAATACTCGCTCACCTGACTTCCCTCCATTCGCTTTTCTGATTGTGCCACCAGCTTCACCACCGCACCTAGTCCACCATGATACATTTTGTGTCCCAAATATCCCTATCAAAGAATGAAACCCAGATCTCCACTTCCTTCCCCTCAATTATTAATTTGCTTCACTGATTTTCGGATTCAAGTATACATGCACATATAGGGCTTGTTTAATTTAGCTGACGGGTAACAACTTATGACTAATGACTGATAAACTGGTACTGTTTGATTTAGCTTTTTAAAGTGCTGATAAGCAGCCATAAGTTAATCTGATTGTTTGATTGATAAGCTGAAAAAATGTTGAATTAAAATAAAAAGACTAAAATACCCTCAAATAAGTTTCTCCTTTACCTATTTGTTGATCTATAAGAGTATAAACAATTTGTAAACAAAATTACCAATAATTTAAATTAGAATAAGGCTAATAAGAGAATTTTTCTAGCAAACATGCGGATGATGTACAAGAAAATTAAAAACACAAATTACATACATATATAAGTTCAAGTTGATAACAAGCTCCATATTTTATGGAAATATTCACTGAACTACAATACATATAAATACATTTAATGAAAAATATTATTACATATTTAATAACACATTGCATTTCTCACAGCTTCCATCTCTAAATTAGCAGTACCCAAAAAGGAGATGGGTATTTGATCGACTACATTAGGGTCATCATCCTCAACCTCGGGTAATAAGTTAGGGTCGGTATCATAAGCTCGAAACTCATCATCCTTAATGTTTCTTCTCCTAAGGAAATTATGAATTGAAATTGTTGCACAAACCATACAAATTTGATTCTCATAACTATACGCAGGCATGTCCATAAAAATCCTCCGTCTAGCTTTCCAAATTCCAAAAGTCCTTTCAATCACACTTCTCAATAAAGAATGAGCAACATTGAACTTCTCATGTGCATTTCGTTGTTGTTCGCCACATTGAAACTAGGTAAATGATATCGCTCCCCTTTATACGGTGCAAGAAACCAAATTTTATTAGGATACCCCGCATCAACCAAGTTAAATTGAGCTACAAAACAAATAACATATATAATTTAGAAAAAAAATAAGATATGAAATTTATTAAAATATTCATAATATGAGACATACGTGGAATAGGTTTAAGAAAATTTGATAAGGGATCTCGAATAATATGTAAGAAAATACGTGCATCATCAGCACTTCCCTCCTATCCCGGCTTTACATATATGAAGCTAGACATGCTCATTCGGTTTTTAAAACCGGAACCGAACCGGCTAGAAACCGTTCAAACCGTGAACCGTCCAAACCGTGAACCGTCGATTTCGATTTCGGTTCCGATTTGCATCTTTTAGGAACCGTGAACCGTCGGTTCCGAACCGCCGGTTCCAAACCGTAAAAACCACCTGTTCCAACTGTTCCAAACCGTAAAAATTTAGAATTTAGAAATTTATTGTATATTTGAATTTTGAGGTAAAGCTCATTTGTCCTTCTTTATAATAAGGAAATGCTTAGTTGTCCCCCTCCTTGTAATTTTTTATTATTATTAATAAAATTGGTCAGGGTACCGACCCTATTTTTTTATTTATTTTTTGTATTTTGAGTTCCTAATTTTTTATTGTAAGTTTTTTAAGTTCTTAAATTTTTTGTAATCATTACAAAACTATTGTTGAATTTAAGAAAAACTATTTTATTTTGCAAAAGTTTTTCACAAATCTAAATTCAATATTACAAACTCTATTTTTTCAAGACTATTGCAAAGATTAAAAATTTTAAGTCCTTAATTCTTAAATTGTAAAATGTTTAACACTTTTAAATTTCTAATTCTTAAATTTTAAATTGTAAAAATTACAATTTGTAATTTTTCATAACTAAAGTTCTTATAATTTCTAATTTATAACTTTTGATAACTAAAGTTCTTAAAGTCTTTACAATTTATAACTCTTGCAAAATTTCAAAAAAAAAATTTATATATATATATATATATATATATATACATGTAATACATATAACACCTTTTTTTACAATTTATAATAATTTTTTTTAAAATAAAAAATTAAACAAAATTTTAAAAAATTTAAAAAACAAAATCGGAAAATCGGAATCGGAATCGGAACTCCACGGTTTGGTTTCGGTTTGCCTTATCACGGTTTGTGGAACTGTCGGTACCGAACCGGAACCATAACAGTTTTGGGTATGTCTATATGAAGCACATGTCAAAGTCACATATAGCCAATATATTTTGATACGGATACCCTTTTCTGCCAATAAACCGAGGTTGTTCCTCAACTAAGTGTGTATGTGGAATAGGTTTAGGAAAATTTGATAAGGGATCTCGAATAGTATGTAAGAAAATACGTGTATCATGAGCACTTCCCTCCCATCCCGGTTTTACATATATGAAGCACATGTCAAAATCACATACATCCAATATATTTTGATAAAGATACCCTTTTCTGCCAATAAATCGAGGTTGTTCCTCAACAGGGATAGTTACTTTGGCACCAAAACAATCCTGTAAATAAATAAATAAGTTAAGAAACAATAAATCATGTATATAAATAAGTTAGGAAACAATAAAGTTAATAATAGTAATAACAAATAGTGATCTTTCAAAATGCATTACTATGGGTACCTTAAAATGTGGCCAATACTTTTTGTTTTTCTTAAGAATAGTTGGCTAGGTATTAGTTACTTTGTTAAACTTCCAACATTTGATTCCTATCCTCTAGAATAACACCTCTAGCTAAGATTGCACAATTAATTACAACACTATATCATCAACCTTTGCTGATACTGCTAGATATTAAACCTAGAATGGTTTAGCCAACCTTAGTAGCATGAGCTTCTCACCAAGCTGAGCAAAAAAATTCAAAACATTGCTGCCATCCCTCTAGCATGAGCAAATGATCCATCCCTTCATTGCACATGCAAGCTCAAAGTAAGTGCTCAAAGTTGGTGAGAAATAAAATGAAGGAACAAAGAGATAAACTTGCTTTTTACAATCAGCAATTAAGAAATCATCTCAACCAGCTCCTATACGATCTAAACTAGATTTTACAATGATCTCGAATTCTGGAAATATGACCAGGGCTGATGAAGAAATTCTGGCGCCAAAAAATAATCTCCAAATTCGTGTTAATGTTACACATATCCAGCAGATCAGGATCAGACTAGGTTCAATTTTAGTCCAGCAAAGTTTGAGATAGCTAAGGAAGCTCACTAAGTCAATCTAGATGATCTGTTTCAAATTTGGATATTTGACTAGTATCTTAGCTTTTCATTTTACATTATGGATTCAATAAAAGTATCCCCATATGTCTCAACCAACATAATTTGGAATAAAGAGTAATATCTTCTTCATTATTTGACATGAATTGCCTTTTTCAACATTGGTAAAGCTGGACCTCAAAACTGAAGCATTTACATTATAATAATGTCAAAAATTAAAACTTCAAATCAACTGTAAATTGACTGCAAATAAAATGTACACATAACAGGAACAACTCACTTGGCCGCTTCTTAATCTACCCAAACGCAGTACTTATCAAATCTAATTTGGAAATTGGGGAACTATATAGAACTGAAAAATAGATAAATTTGACTCATAAATCTCAGAATCGATCTCCAGCAGTTGAAACAAATGCCAAACAAGTCTTAGGATGCAATCAAGATTCCAAGATTTTACTTGAAAGAAGAGCAAGCAAAATTAAAATAGTATGGTTCAGTTTACAACTCTAAACAGATAAGAACCAAAAGTAGAAAGGTCTAAATACTCGAGACTTGGGCAGCAGTGAAAATATCATGCCAAAAGTTCTCAAAGACTGGTCATGAAACCGAAAGAAACTAAAACTACCCGGTACATATATTTGTAGAATTCTTGCTTGGATATCAAACTCAAATACAGACTAAATTGGACTTGTTTACCTCATAAACCAGACTATAGCAACCAAACCAAATGTGAAAACAGGTCTGAAGATGTGATCAAGTTTGACTCTTTCATTGTCGGATTTTGACTAACCAAGATTTTACTTAAAGCTAGAGCAAGCCAAGCCCAAATCGTTTTGACTCGTTTACAAGCCTGAAAAGAACGTCTGATATATATGGACCCAAAAGGGCATAAAGCTGCGATTATTCAAATGCTAAGGCAGCATTGAAAATACCATTCCAAAAGTCCCTATGAAATGAGAATGTTGAAAAGGACTTTGAAAACACATTGAGCAGACAACATCAAATATTCAGCCTCATAACCAAATCTTGGAAATGTCAAAAGTTTAACACAAAATGATGTCCTGCACATAGAAATGTTCACCCCCAGTTTCAGAATTGAGGGGCTTGTTGCTCCAACAAATAGCAAAGAACTCTTTATAAGGAAAGAACTTACCACACAGAGGGTTGATTTATCAGCAAAAGCACAGTTGCTCGCAGAAGAGCTCCTGGTTATTTAGGGCTTCAAATATGGACGACGAGGATTGCTGACCGAAGAAATTGAGAGAGGTTAGGAGATGATGCGACAGCAGCGGCGGAGGTATCGTTGTTCTTGCCTAGAAGCGGCGGCGGAGGTACCCACGAACTTAGGCAGCGCTGTGTTGATGTCTGCGGCTGTTGTGTTTGGAGAAGGAAAGGAAAAAAGACTGAACCCTAGTTTGAGTATTAGAAAGGCAATCTTGGGAATTTAGAAAATTTTATTAAACTGGGATCCTTCCGTGTTTTTTGAGGACAAGTCATCAGTACCAACCCGGGTGCTTATGGCTTATGAACTAAACGTGCATTGAAAGACTTTGATGAGGTCAAATATGTGCGACATTAAAGGTTGATTTTACGCTTTTATTGGTTATAAATGTTGCACTTTTATGGGTATTCTTGTTTGTGCTATTTGTAGGTGTGGTGAAAAATTGAAAGTGAAAAAAAAAAGATAAAGGAAGAAGTTAGTCCAGTACCGAATGAGCATTTGGTACTTGAGGAAAGTCTGGAGCAGAGAATTTAAAAAGGTCACACGTGCTTTGATAGAGTTTTGTACTAGAGGGCATTGTGGACATTTAATCAATTTCGGATTTGAGTTAAATCCTTGTGGGTTAAAACATTATTTGTTAATTTAATTCTTTCTATATAAATATTAGAGAGAATTAGAGCCCGTTTGGTCGAGCGTTTTGGCCAAAACGCAAGGATAAAACGCTGCTTATTTGCAAAAAATGTGTTTCAATACTGCGGCAGAAAACGCAGCGTTTTCAAAACGCAGCTGCGTTTTAAAACGCTGGAATTCCCAGCTTTTTCCCAAAACGCAGGTTTTAAAACGCTACTAGGAAAAAAAAGTTGCGTATTGAAGTGATATCCCAAACGTATTTATAAGGAAATACCTCCGTTTTAAAAAACACTGCGTTTTTTAAAACGCTGCGTTTTTAAAACACTGCGTTTTATAAACGCTGCACCAAACGGGCTCTTAGTCAAGAGAGGAATTAGGAAAATTGACAAAGTCAATAACGGCTCTTGCTAATGGATGAGGAGAAGAGGTCGTGGCCTCTACTTTCGGGGGAAATGGCTGGAGCAACTTCAGGATCCTGCTATAAATAGAGGATGGCGCCAACCTACAGGACACACAGAAAAAGAGGCGCATAAACAGTACAAAGTGGAAGCAATTCTCTTCTTTGGGTTCGAACACTTGGTGATAGTTTTTTTTTTCTCTATTTCATTTTGTAAGTAATTTTTCATTAAATTATGTTAAGTAGCTAAGTTCTCTCTTTCCAGTTAATGTGTGTAGAGTAATTCCCTAAGAAATTGCTACTGGAAGATTCGAGTTTTTGTTTTAAATTAATGACAAGTATTTGTTCATTCTCTGTTTTCCTTAGTTGCAAGAATTTGCGATTTAAGATTGTTATGTTTAATTACTGTTTAAGGGCCCAAACTTTAATTAATCTAAGAATCTATTGCTAGTTAAACCCATTGATCCGTAATTGTCCTTGGGAATAACGAAGTAGTGAATAACGCACTGATTAGGCATCACAAGCATACTCTGGTGGCGTTGTGGGGATGAATAATCAAATTTAAAGGGTGTTGCTTAAAGATGCACGGGTTAGAATCGGGTTTCTCTTGTTTAAATGCTTTCAAAATACTAAATCCTACGAGCGTCTCGGGGGTTGTCTTTTGATTAGGGAATAATTATAGAGCTTCTCATAATTATTGACATCGTAAGGAGAAATTGGGAGTTAGGCGTTTGTCAAACTCCTATAACCGGTTTACTTGTTCATTCATTAAGATCATTATTGAATCGATAATCGGTAGAAGACTTTGGGGAATTATGTTGCACACATTAACTGGACCTTTGCTCATAAATCACTGTTTTGGTTACTTTACAAAATTCTTAAGGCCATAAGAACATCGTTCCCTGTGGATACGAACCTTACTTACCTTATACTCTTACTTACCTTATACTCATTATTTGGGAAGGAGGAAAAAATTATTTTTGACAGTTTGACACCCGTCAGACTTGTACACTACTTATAGCTTATTCCCTCAAATGTGAAATCAAACACATCTTTAAAAACTTATGATAAGTCATAAATCATAATCAACCCTCCATAAGACCAATCAAACGGGGCCATATTACTGTCAACAATCTCTTAATCTCTTCCTCTACTAATTTGGATTCCCCTACGTCTACATTTTGCAAAGCTCAGCACACAAATTCAATCAAATAAAATCACATATTTTGAATCATCTCTTGAATTCTTCACACCCAGAGCTTAACACATGGAAATTCATTATTAAAATGTGTTCTTCAATAATTCTCAATCTTTTTTGTGAAATAGTGAAAGAGATAATTGAACGAAATTGTGACAATTTCGATAGGTTGTCGCCAACCATAGTGGTGGCCATCGGAGATTGTCGACGACGGTGGTGGCCGCCACTGGAGGTTGTCGCCAATAGTAATGGTGGCCACTGAAGGTTACCACCCACGTTGGTGGTGGAAACCGGAGATTGAGACCGATGGTGGGGAACGTCGGAGGTTGTCACCGAGATGGTGGTGGACACCGGAGGTAGACACTTGACGCATCCACGATAGGGGAAGCCGGAGGTTGCCACCTCTACTTATCGCTGCTCTGGATTTACAATATTGGGTAACCAAATGAATAACCGGGTTCAAACTCACATTGTAACACCCCGACCTCACTTCCTTCCTGGTTAACTCATAATCATTTCTTATTGACCTTAAAACCCTCGGAGAGTGAGGTGTCATGATTGTTAAGCATGACGTGTTGCGTCAAGAACCATATTTGACACGTGTTTAACTCAAGGCAAGTTACACTTTGTTCCTATAACCATTCGAGATTATCTTTGACATCAATTAGCGTTCGTATACGTTACATTATCTCCTTGGTTGGTTGTTCTAGCCTTGGCTTAGATTCGTTCGCAAACGACAAGCACGTTCGCTTTGTCATTAACCCGTAAGTTGAGTTTGTCTGAGATCCATTTCGCGTGTTTGACTTGTTGTACGTGCGAGACTTATGTTCGTTATCATCCGTGCCCCATTGTGGGATGATTCGGGTGTGTTTCGAGTGTGTTTGACCATGATTTGATGTTAGGATCAACCTAGGATCATTTCGGGAGCGTTTCGGATCAAATTCGGAAAAGTCGAAAAATTTGGAGGAGGCGCGGCCGCTCAAGAGGCAGATTGTTGGGGTTTGGGCAGCGCGGGCGCCTAGGCGGCCGCCCAGCCCCGTGCTCTGTTCGTCCGATTTTGACGTTTTCTCGATTTTTCGTGTTTTTAAGTGGTTTAAAATGCTCAAACAAGCCCGGGATTGGACCAAACACTTACCCATAGTATTTATAACATAACCCAAGCTTATTTCCTCTCATTTCTATTCCTCAAACCCAGATTTTGTAAGAGAGAGTCTAGAGGGAGAGAGTAGAGAGAGAAGAGGAAGAATTTGCGATATCTCATTCGTTCGGAGTCGAATTTGCGAGCCGTCTTCGCCGGAGCGTAGCTAGCGACGAGGGGAATGTTTCTAACCGAATAGATCGTCCGATCTGTTGAGAAATCACCACCTCATCTCATCTCCCACGTTTTAGAGAGAGAGTGAAGTTTTGAGAGAGAGAAAGTTCGATTCAAGCTTGGTTCGAGTTTGGGATCGTCAATTGGACTCCGTAGCGGTGTAGAGTTCGCGGAGGAGTACATTTCCACCCGAAGCCCCTTGGATTCGTGGAGGATTTGCATTGTGTTGTAAGTTACTAATCTCTTTCTTAGATTTTGAACATCGTAGAGTAGTATCGCGATGTTTACGTGTTATTTATGTGCATATGAACTCCCTACATGCTATACTTGTTCAATGTGATACTCTAGCATGTTAAATGATGGGTATTGATGTATTGTTGTAAATTTTGGGGTCTTCGAATATTAGAGACTTGCGGAGTTCATTGTGTACTCGTTGTTATTGTTATTATGATGATTGTAGTCTCCGAGTAGTAGAGACTCATTGGAGTGATGTTATTATTGTCACCGTTATTGTTGACGTCTTCGAGAGTATAAACGCCACGGGGGTTATTGTGATCGTTACAGTTGTTACTCTTAGGCCTCGATGATACTGAATCATTGGGACTTTTGTTGTTTATAAACTCGCGTTGAACGCGCGAGATTGTTATAAGTATAGGTTTGCAGTACATTGAGTATTATGATCGAGACGGGTATGTAGGGAGGACGCTATGGCTTGTCCCGACGTTTGGATATTTGCAAGACTCGAGTGTAGTCGTCGAAATATTGTGAATTGTTTATAACCGTGTATAGACTAGACTCCAGTCATTACCGACTCTAGCGGAGTCGAATAAGACGTTACGAATATACGTCGTGTAATGAGTTTTGAGTGGTATCAATACGTACTAGTAGTATTTTAGTCTCCTACGATGTGGGATGACGAATTGATGAGATCTTGATCGAGTAAACTTGGGCTAGGTTGACTTAGTCAATGTTGTTGACCACGTGATTACTTGAATTGGGTTGGATTACGTCTAAGCCTTGATTGATTGTAAATGTCCTCGTAACTTCACATGAGTTACCAATGAGTCGCGTACGTTGATGTGTAACATACGACTTGAGCGTTTTAGTCACTATACGTTAGGTGACGTATTATTTGTGTGTCGATGATGCGAGTTACCCCACCTATCACCTAAGGGTAAGTGTACTAGAGTTGAGTAGCACGAACTTAACTCACGATGAGTTTAGATTGCGACAAATTATGATACTTACAGATCGAGTGTCTTGTGCGGTTGTAGGATACCGTAGGGATCCCATGTTTAACGTATTCTTGGTATGTTGGGTTGTGATTGTAAGTACGAGTAGGCTTACATGTGTTATGATTGTGAAGTCTAGCAAGTGCGGACTAGAATGGTTTGGTGTATGTGTGGTTGTTCTAGTAAGTAATAGGACAATCATCCTACTTTGATGATTGATTGTGTGTTTAGTATTTACAAGCACATTATGTTGATTTGGTATGTGATTCAGTAGAACACATTATGGTTTGATTTCATTGGGTTGTGATTCAATAGAACACATCATGATTTGGTTTATTAAGTTGTGATTCAATAGAACACACTTAGATTAGTTGGCATGAGTAAACATCTACTTGTGCATTGCATCGAGTCCAGCTGGCATATGTGCATTGGAGGTGTATTGATGCTCGGTTATTGCGGGAGTAGGGGCTTCGTAATAGCCGAAGGCCAATACACTGGGCCTCGCCCTACCGTTGGCCACGGTAGGGGTTTCTCTAGCCCCACAGTTGAACGGAATAAACGGCGACTGTGCATTGTCGACATTGTTTTGTATGCATTGGGATACGGACACCGGTCCCTTGTGATACCTATAAGTGGCTAGAGCCGTATTGTCTCGGGTCGTAGGGGATCGAGCGATACGTCGACGTGGATACAGAAAATGGTCCACAACGGGTACTTGTAGATCGTGCTTGACGCGATTGGGTACATATATTTTCTTGGGATGCGAGCACCGGTCCCTTCGCGATTCGTGTACAGCGGCAGCAGCACAATCATCTATTTATGTTCGCGGTTGATATTGGGAAACGTGCCTAGCATCAGCGGCACAGTTGATTATTTTGGTTCTCTGGAGCAGAAGCGCAGGAATCTATTATTATTATTATCTTGTTGGATTGCAGCAGAGGCATCCGTTATAGTTCCGTGGAGCGGCAGTACGATCGTTTACTACGGCTTCATGGAGCGATAAGGTCGGAAGTGTTTCAAGGGATTTCGGAGGTGTACCTCGAATCCACCGTATCCACCCTTATGTGTTTATTTACATTTATGTGCTTCCTATATGAACGAATGTTGGTCGTGGTCTCCAACCAGTGCATGACGGTTGGCGGCTACTGAGCCTCTCGTGAGTATAGGGTTGGTTGTCTTATGTGCTACAACCTGTTTATTATTCTGCTATTCTTATGTGCATAATGCCATGCCATATTGTTTCATTAGTAGCTTACTGGGTCATTCGACTCATCCCTTCGATATTTGTTTTCCTTAGTTGCAGGATACGTTGTGCCGCAGTGAGGCTCTAGTTCGAAGATCCTCTAGTTAGTATTTTATATTTATTTCATGTACTTGTGAGGTCGTGGGTTAAACTGAGTTATGTAAACTTAGTATGTCGGGTAGAGATTCTTGTATTTTCTATTCTTGTATTTGGTGCCGACTCGTGGAGTCGTGCCGGTGGTACTATTGTTATAATTCCAGTTTCTTAATTCTTGTGGCCGTGTGCCCATTGGTATTTTATTATTGGTTTTTCCCGAGCGTTGACTCGCGGTGGTGTAGCTGTTGTTGTTCTCCGGCGCTTGTTTAGCCGTGGAGGTTATTTTTATGTTGTTGGGGTTTTGTTATTCGAGCTTGGAGGCTCAAGTTCATTTGTTGTTCCGCTGCCTTATTTTAGTATTCCGCTGCTTGGTTTTCGGTTTCGAGCTTTTGTGGCTCGCTTTATTTAGTTTTTCCTTGGTTTGGCGCTCCGAGTTGGGGTTCAACATCGAACCTCGGACTCGGGTCGTCACACACATTCATCCATTTTATTATTGGTTTTTAATGGGTGAACCATTTAAAACCCAATTACATGGGTTTTAAATGGGAGTGCAATTTAACACCCTCATTTCCTCTAAATGCACCTCATTTTTATTACAAAAATGCCATCCTTTAAAAATACCTTCTTGCCCTTAGTCTTTCTAAATGCACCCTCCTTATTTCTTATTACACGTCAAAACCTCTAAATACACCCCCTACATTTCTATGTAAAATCCTCTCTCTCTCTCTCTCTCTCTCTCTCTCTCTCTCTCTCTCTCTCTCTCTCTCTCTCTCTCTCTCTCTCCGTCTTATTAATTATGAAGGTAGAATACTAAGGGTCCGCCTTATTAGTTATGAAAGCAGAATACTGAGGGAGGAATTGAAGCATGCGAGAGGTTTTCTCATTCTTTTAATTTGGCATAGCTATCAATCTGGGAAGAAGTCTTGGTGAAAAGGGGATGTCAAAAGTGAATAAGGATGATAACTAATTCCCAATTAACCAAAGGGAAAGGGTTTTAGTCAGCAAATTATACATCGTCGTCAAGCCTATTGGAAGGCAAACTGTTTTAGTGTGGCAGGAAGGGAGAAGGGTCAATCTCATCTTAGGACTTCGTCCAAGCTCATGCTCATCGCCACTGCCGATCAGTCTTCATGCGTTGGTTTGCGTTGGTTTGGAATGGGGTACTTAACAAGAGCGAGGGAATGGATTTTTAGCAGAACTCTTATACAATTTTCGTAAAAAAATCAAATACACATTATTTGGAGATCTAGGTTATGTGATTTTTTAATAATCAAAACTAAAATACATAGTCCTAACGGAAATTTAATGAAATAAGTAAGAGTATAATACAATTTTATTTTATTATCTTATCAATTTGAATTTAATGGAAAAAGTATATAAAAAATCATAACTTTTCTCCATTAAAATTCATATTTTTATCCAAAAGAAAAAAAAAATGTAAAAATACTATTTGGCACTAATTCGTTAGCCAAAATCGATTGAGAACTAAGTACTCACTAGTCTTCGGCATGTATTGGTGGATGACAAAACTTTTCCAACTTGCCCATGTCGTCGTTATCCCCAACCCTCTAGCGGAGCTTTTCCACCGCAGTGATTGGTCATCGAGCTTTTCTACCACGGCCACCCTCCATCCTAGCTTGCCATCATGTGGAACACGCAGAAAATGAATGGTACAAAGCTTCCAATAAAGGAGAAAAAAATTCTAGAACGAGATTGTGTGATTCTTGTTCGATTCGTCAATGTTGATTTGAGCGACAAGGAGAGGGAGAAAACAAAAGAATGACATCGATGTGTAGTTATTTTTTATAATGTATATTTTATTGTTCTGCATCAATGGAGGAAAGAAAATTACTAGCGTTGTTGAGAGTTGGTGGGAGGAGATTTCTGCGGTTTTCACAAAATTTGGTGTTTAGAGAATTTGGGTGTGACACTCTATTATCATAATAATAAATTTACCTTGGGTGGCTATCTATGTTGTACAGGTTCTAGGTCCCTTACCACTTTACATGGAACATTGTACGGATAGGGCTTTCTACGAAAAAGGATAACACTCCCATCTCGGAAATTTAAGATTACCATAACAACACAGATGGTAAGATGATCAACATGTTTCAAAAAATTTCGAGCAATTATGTCACGACCCGACCTGAGTTCCTACGTAAAACCCTGTCCAGATCGCGAGAATGATAACACAAAATACACATCTCAAAATTTTCTTTTGATGCAAGTGTAAAATGAATGCATAAAACTCTGTAATACACGTGCAAAGCTTTTTCTTTGAAAATAAAACAATACTTCATCGGCATAATAATAAGCCGAAAACAAAACTTGTTTAAAACACAGTTTGAATATAAAACCAAACATGGAAACATAAACCTCCACGATCAACAAGCTCGAAGAACAACTACAATAAACAAATCAAAGTATGCGGAAATAAAAAGTAATAATAATTACACCAAGCACGATAACAATGTCGACACAACCAAAAGAATATTACAATTATAAGAACCAACACATACTACCCAACTTTACAAAGTTTAGATAACAATGTATACCCTCAGCCTTACCAAAAGAAGTACAAAGGCCCGAAAAGCACAAACCAAAAGAACAACCTGAGAATGCTATCCAACGATGATGCAACCACTAACTATGGGTTTCTTGTCGGACCGTGATCCAAGAAAAACAAATAAACATTGAGCTGGGTGAGTTTAAAACTCAATAAGCTACTAATGCATCAATATGGCATACTATATGCAAGACAATAATATTAACAAATATAACAAGCTATGGCATTATATATCATTCACAAAATATAGCATATATCAAACATCTCATAACATCACGATACCTTATACTACACGAGAGGCTCAACAATCGTCAACCGACCCATACCGGTTAAAAATCATGACCAATATTCGTATATATAGGAACCACATAAGTACGGTATGTAAACACATTTTAAAAGGATACCGTACTGAGGTACACCTCCAATATAGCCAATACTTCCAATGAAATAACATATAATGTACCAATGTAGGAGTCGTTGTTGAAGTGCTCGATCGATGAATCAAAATCATAACCAATTCTATGTAAACCATTTTCTGTATTCACGTCGACGGGTAATCTTGGTCCCTACGACCCAAGAATCAACCACGAAATAGCTTACCAAGGTTGCGTTTATTCCATACAACAAATGGCGCTATGCCCCTACCGTGGCATACAGTAAGGCGAGGCCCGATGTATTGGCCTTCAACTATTACGTAGCCCCGGTTCTAGTAATAATCGAGCGTCAATACACCGCCAACAAATAATCCATGGACATAACAAATGCACAAATAAATGTTTACTTGACATTTACAATAACAAGTCATACTCCGAAGTAGGGAGTACAACAATAATAAACATGAATGTCTCAAGTAGGTCATAATAATCCTACTCACATAATTAACCATCTCATAATATTTATGAGAATTAAACAACAACATCAAACACAATTTAAGTAACTAATCTTCCCAACAAAACCCTCATATCACAACGAATTTCCCAAGTCACACACGTGATCTCATCAATTATGAAAATCAATTCAACTCCGTGAGAGTCATCAATTGTTTCTAATGAGTTCAAATCGAAGAAGAACCATTTTTACTTCAAGATTAACAGGTGATACCATTTCTATGTGTACCAACCAAGCCAAAACAAGTCTCTCAACATATGAAACAAGTCATCCACGAAATTACATGGCTGATACATCAAAACACACTCAAACATATTGATTTCAACATATAAACACAATTTTACAAGAATATGATGTCATACAAGACATAAATAGAGAAGAAGAGGAGTAGTAGCTTACCTCTTGACGAAATCACCCAAGGAAATCTCAAGAAAACCTACATACAATCTAGGGAATGTGTTCTCCTAGTCCATAGCTCCACAATGGCGAAGACGGATCGTGATTTGGACTTCAAATAAGCAATCTAGCCCACTTTCTCACTCTAGAACTCTCACTCTCTCTCTCTAATATTCTTGGCTGTTAATGGTTGAAATGGGAGTATTCAAAGCTCTCAAATGGTGTTTTAGAGGTCACAAAAGGCTGGTCTAGCGAGTGGGAGACGTGGCTCAACGATAGCTAAGGATTTGGAGTCAAAATGGTCAACAACTTAAAATCTTGTAAAAGCTGTCAACAGGGGGCGCTAGGGCGCAGCATTCCCGCGCTAAGGCGCGGCTCCGATTTGTCAAATTTCCAGAATGTTGAGCGCTAAGGCTCTGGGCGCTAGGGGGCGCTCCAGTGGCACTAAGGCGCGGCTCAGGAAGGAAAATTTACTTCAAAAGTGTTCCAAAATGTCTCCAAAGTGATTCTAAGTGACCCTAACATGATCCTAACTTCAAACTAAGTCCAAGACATATAAGAAACCCATTCAAAGCAATCTATAACAAGGCTAAGAATGTAACTCATTACAAGTATGAATGACTACCAAGATTTAAATCACAATTCAAGGCATATGAAAAGCATGAAACCAACTTGAATGCACCCATGTTTAAATGAAGAATGTACATGGAATGACAATGATACCAAATGAAGTCAATAAACACAATGCATACAAATGCCACGAATGATGCGGGTGTTACATCCTCACCCCCTTAGAATAAATTCGCCTGCGAATTTACTTACCAATCTCTTCGAACAAAGATGGATACTTCTCACGCATTTCTTGCTCTAATTCCCAAGTGGCTTCCTCAACATTGTGATTCCTCCACAAAACCTTCACAAGATGAATAGTCTTTGTCCTTAACACTTGCTCCTTGGTATCAAGTATCTCCACAGGTTGTTCAACATAAGAAAGATCGGTTGTCAAGTCTACCGGTTCATACTCCAAGATATGCGATGCATTCGACAAGTACTTCCTCAACATGGATACATGAAACACTGCATGAATACCCGACATTAATGGTGGCAATGCAAGTCTATATGCCAACTTTTTAACTTTCTCTAAAATTTCAAACGGTCCAATATACCTCGGAGCTAATTTACCTTTCTTACCAAATCTCTTGACACCAATTTGTGGCGACACCTTCAAGAACACATGATCACCAACCTCAAACTCAAGGTCTCGCTGCCTATTATCCGCATAACTTTTCTGTCTACTTTGAGCCGTCTTCAATATCTCCCGAATAATCTTCACATTTTTCGCCGACTCAAGAACCATATCGGGACACCATAGCTTCGGTTCACCAATCTCATCCCAACAAATCGGAGAACAACACTTCCTTTCGTAGAGTGCCTCGTACGGAGCCATTTCAACACTCGAATGGTAACTGTTGTTGTAGCCGAACTCTATCAATGGTATATGAGAATCCCAAATGCCCTTAAAGTCCATTGAACAAGCTCTCAACATGTCCTCAAGTGTTTGAATAGTTCTCTCGGACTGTCCATCAGTTTGCGGATGAAATGTCGTACTCAAAGTTAACTTCGAACCCAAAGCATTCTGAAGTGTTTGCCAAAACCGCGAAGTAAACCGTGAATCTCTATCCGATACAATGCTAACTGGAACCCCATGTAGCCTCACAATTTCCTGAATGTACAAGGTAGCAAGTTTCTCTACAGAATAAGTCATCGCAATAGGGAGAAAATAAGCTGAGTTAAACGATCGACAACAACCCAAACTGCATCATGACCTTGTTGAATCCGTGGTAACCCAGTCACAAAATCCATAGCAATGTTCTTCCATTTCCATTCCAGAATCTCCAATGATTGCAATAATCCCGCTGGTCGTTGATGTTCCGTTTTTATCCTTTGACATGTCAAACACCTCGAAACAAACTTGGCTATTTTCCTTTTCATTCCGTTCCACCAAAAATTCTTCTTCAAATCACCATACATTTTTGTACTCCCCGGATGGATCGTATACCTAGATTTATGAGCCTCATCAATACTTGCCGTTTCACATCATCAATTGCCGGCACACAAACTCTACCTCAAAACAAAAGAATACCAACATTATTCCATGAGATGTCATACCCTCATCTAATTCATCAATCAACTTTTTCAATTCCGGATTACCTTCTTGAGTTTCCTTAATTCGTTGAAGCAAAACCAGTGTAGCTCGAATGTTAGCAAATATCACCCCATGGCTAGACATACAAGGACTCCAATCTCGAACATCCTCAAGCATCTTCCATTCACGAGTCATTAAACAAAAAACATAAGTCTTCCTACTAAGAGCATTGGCCACAATATTGGCCTTCCCCGAATGGTATAGAATAGTGCAATCATGATCCTTTAACCTTTCCATCCACCTCTGTTACCTATTATTCTAACTCCTTTTGTGAAACAAATACTTAAGGCTCTTATGATCGGTGAACACCTCAAACTTAGCCCCATAAAGATAATGCTTCCAATTATGAAGTACAAAAATAATCGCTGCTAACTCCATATCATGAGTCGGATAATTCTGTTCATACTGAGTCAACTTTCGAGAAGCATACGTTATAACCCTTCCGTTCTACATTAACACACAACTCAAACCTTTTTTCGAAGTATCACTATAAATAAGCAACTCATCATGTCCGTTCGACAATGCTAAAATCGGTGCTGTAGTCAATCTCTTCTTCAACTCTTGAAAGCTCACCTCACACTTATCACTTCAAACAAAAGCCTTGTTCTTTTGCGTCAAAGTAGTCAACAGGGTTGCAATCTTAGAAAACCCTTCTACTAATCTCCGATAATACCCCGTTAAACCCAAAAAGCCACGAACCACCGTCACAGTCTCGGGTCTCTTCCAATTCACAACCGCCTCAATCTTAGCCGGATCAACCGCAATACCTTCACCCGATATAATATGGCCTAGAAAAGCCACTTCCACAAGCCAAAAGGCACACTTAAATTTAGCAAACAACTTCTTCTCCCTTAGCATCGTCAATACCAACCTCAAATGTTTCTCAAACTCTTCCCGGGACTTAAAATACACAAGAATATCATCGATGAACACCACCACAAAACAATCAAGATAAGGTAATAACACCCCATTCATCAAATCCATAAGCACGACCAATGCATTAGTCAACCCAAAAGGCATAACCACAACTCAAAGTGTCCATAACGAGTCCTAAAAGCTGTTTTAGGAATATCCTCCACTCGAACCTTCAACTGATGGTAACTGCTCTTGAGATAAAACTTAGAGTACACTACGAAACCTTGAAGTTGATCAAACAAATCGTCAATATGTGGAAGAGGATATTTATTCTTAATGGTCACCTAATTCAAGTCCCTATAATAATACACAACCTCAATGACTCATCTTTCTTCCTCACAAACAACACCAGTGCACCCCAAGGCGATACACTCGGTTTAATGAAACCCCGATCAAGTAACTCTTCCAATTGAACTTTCAACTCTTTCAATTCAGCCGGCGCTATGCGATAAAGTGCTTTTGAAATTGGCGCGGTACTCGATAATAATTTAATACAAAACTCCAACTCTCTATCTGGAGGCAAATCATAGTCAACTGCAAATACATCCAAAAATTCACACACAAGCCATAAATACAAATAAAAGTACATTCGACAAATCAAAAGTATCCAACTTCTTACGACAATCAACAATAGCATGATGTGTATGTAACCAATCTATCCCTAAAATAACATCAAAATCACGTATAGCCAATAATACCAAGTCCGCAGGTAAGTAATGACCATCAATAACAACATCACATGCACGATAAATATTCAAAGCTACGTGGCACTCTCACATCGGAGTAGACACCTCCAACACATACGTTAATAGCTCAGGTATAACATGTAAATGACAAGCAAAATGTGATGCAATGTATGAATTTGTTGACCCTAGGTCTATAAGTACTCGGGCTTTCTCACTAGAGACAATTAAAGTATCTCCTATGACATTAGGGGCCTCGGGAACTATCTTGTCTAGGGCAAAGACTCGACTCTAGGACGACTCTCGTTGTCCCTCTTAACCCCAGCATTTGGTTGTGCACCTCTCGGCTGTATCCCTTTGTCCTTAGGGCAATCCTTCTGAAAATGTGTGCTATCACCACACAACAAATATTTCTCATGCTTCAACCAACACTTATCTTCACTATGCCCATTCTTTTTACAAAATCCACAAACAATCCTTGTATCCCGATGTCCACGGCCGACATTTCCCTGATTTATAATTTGTTAACGAAACTGACCTTCCTGGCAACTAGTGTTAACCCCTTTATTAGTAGTCCGACTTGTACCCTGTCTCTTTCATTGTGACTGTGATGCTTGCAGATTCCCACTTGCACTACCCTGTCTGCCACGGTGCTCCTCAATATCATGCTCAATCCTATTAACTTTGTCCACCGTACTTTGGTAGCTCGGCAACTCAAGTGGTAAGAGTTGCTTACGATATTCTGTCCTTAAACCTTTCACGAAACAGTAGATCTTCTCTGTTGTTGGAATCAAATGTGCACAATACCTCGCCAATTCAGTATACTTGGCGAAGTACTAAGCTACTGTTATTGTCCCTTGATCAAGATCAAGAAATTCCACTTCCTTCTTTACTTGTACCACATCCGGAATAAAATGATTCATAAACTCCCTCAAGAACATCTCCCAAGTGCGAACACTTGTACCCAACTTGCCTCTAATACTTTCTACCAGTGCTCCACTGCATCCTCCAATTTGAACGCGGTGAACTTGACTTTGTCTTCATCGGTACATTCTATCACTGCAAAAATCTTCTCTAGAGATTCAATCCACCTTTCTGCTTTCATCGGATCAGGTTCACTTTCATAGTTGCGAGGTTCAATCCAATTAAGTCCGTAGCATCTACTAATTTCGTCATATCCCCCTTTTTGAGATTAGGAGCAAAATCTGGTTGCCATTGCCTGTCTATGCATGTTCATAGTCTGTCGGTTCATTTCCATCATAGCTTGCATAAATCCCTGCATAGTGTGCATGAAAGCCTCATTCAGATTCACATTTGCCTCAGGTGATACATTCGGTTGCCCTGTCGACTGAACTCTTGGTTGATTAGTAAGTGGTCTAGGTGGTGAAGCATGGCTCTCAGCTCCAGCAGCTTCCTCAACTCAACCCGTACCAGCCTCATCCGTATTAGTACCATGACGAGTTTCAATCATAATCAAACACCTGCAACAAACACTCAACGTTAATGACTCAAACACACAACCCACATCCTAAACCAAGGATCCATTCCAGGTTATCTAATTTATGCTTTGATACCAACGGTCACAACCCAACCCGAGTTCCTACGTGGAACCTCGTCCGGATCGCGAGAACGATAACACAAAATACACATCTCAAAAATTTCTTTTGATGCAAGTGTAAAATAAATGCATAAAACCCTGTAATGCACGTGCAAAACTTTTTCCTTTAAAAACAAAACAATACTTCATTAGCATAATAACAAGCGGAAAACAAAACTTATTTAAAACACAGTTTGAATATAAAACCAAACATGGAAACATAATCCTCCACGAGCAACAAGCTCGGAGAACAGTTACAATAATCAAATCAGAGTATGCGAAAGTAACAAGTAATAATAATTACACCAAGCACGACAACAATGTCGGCACAACCAAAAGAATATTGCAATTATAAGAACCAACACATATTACCTAATTTTACAAAGTTTAAACAACAATGTATACCCTCGACCTCACCAAAAGAAATATAAAGGCCCGAACAGCACAAACCAAAAGAACAACCTGAGAATGCTCTCCAACGATGATGCAACCACTAACTATGGGTTTCTTGCCGGATCGTGATCTAAGGAAAACAAATAAACATTAAACGGGGTGAGTTTAAAACTAAATAAGCTACTAATGCATCAATATGACATATTATATGCAAGACAATAATATTAACAAGTATAACAAGCTATGCCATGATATATCATTCACAAAACATAGCATATATCAAACATCTCATAACATCACGTTACCCTATACTACACAAGAGGCTCAACAATCGCCAACCAACCCATACCAGTTGAATATCATGACCAACATTCGTATATATAGGAACCACATAAGTACGATACGTAAACACTTTTTAAAAGGATGCCGTATTGAGGTACACTTCTAATATAACCAATACTTCCAACCAACCAACATATAATATACCAATGTAGGAGCCGTTGTTAACGTGCTCGATCGACAAATCAAAATCATAACCAATTCTATGTGAACCATTTTATGTATTCACGTCAACGGGTGATCTTGGTCCTTACGACCCAAAAATCAACCATGGAATAGCTTACCAAGGTTGCGTTTATTCCATACAACAAATGGCGCTATACCCCTACCGTGGCCTATGGTAAGGCGAGGCCTGATGTATTGGCCTTTAACTATTACGTAGCCCCGACTCCCGTAATAATCGAGCGTCAATACACCGCTAACAAATAATCCATAGACATAACAAATGCACAAGTAGATGTTTACTTCACATTTACAATAACAAGTCATACTCCGAAGTAAGGAGTACAACAATAATAAACATGAATGTCCCAAGTAGGTCATAATAATCCTACTCACATAAAAAACCATCTCATAATATTTACGAGAAATAAACAACATCAAACACAATTTGGGTAACTAATCTTCCCAACAAAACCCTCATATCACAACGAATTCCCCAAATCACACGCGTCGTCTCATCAATTATGAAAATCTATTCAACTCCGTGAGGGTCATCAATTATTTCTAATGAGTTCGAATCGAAGAAAAATAATTTTACTTCAAGATGAACAAGTGATACAATTTCTATGTGTACCAACCAAACCAAAATAAGTCTCTCAACATATGAAACAAGTCATCCACGAAATTACATGTCTCATACATCAAAACAAGCTAAGCATGTTGATTTCAACATATAAAAACCATTTTATAAGGCTATGATGTCATACAAGATATAAATAGAGAAGAAGAGGGGTAGTAGCTTACCTCTTGACGAAATCACCCAAGGAAAACTCAAGAAAACCTACTTGCAATCCAGGGAATGTGTTCTCCTAGTCCATAGCTCCACAATGGCAAAGACGAATCGTGATTTGGACTTCAAATGAGCAATCTAGCCTACTTTCTCACTCTAGAACTCTCACTCTCTCTCTAATGTTCTTGGGTGTTAATGGCTAAAATGGGAGTATTCAAAGCTCTCAAATGGTGTTTTAGAGGTCACAAAAGGCTGGTTTAGCGGGTGGGAGACGTGGCTCAACGATAGCCAAGCATTAGGAGTCAAAATGGTTAACAACTTAAAATCCCGTAAAAGCTGTCAATAGGGCGCGCTAGGGGGCAGCATTCCCGCATTAAGGCGCGGCTCCGGTTTGTCAAATTTCCAGAATGTTGAGCGCTAAGACTCGAGCACTAAGGCACTGCGCGCTAGGGCGCGTTCCAGTGGCGCTAAGGCGCAGCTCAGGAAGGAAAATTTATTTCAAAAGTGTTCTAAAATGTCTCTAAAGTGATTCTAAGTGACCCTAACATGATCCTAACTTCAAACCAAGTTCAAGACATAAAAGAAACCCTTTCAAAGCAACCTATAACAAGGCTAAGAATGTAATTCATTACAAGTATGAATGACTACCAAGATTAAATGAAAATCATGAAATTAGCTTGAATGCATCCATGTTTAAATGAAGAATGTACATGGAATGACAATGATATCAAATGAAGTTAATAAACACAATGCATACGAATGCCATGAATGATGCGGGTGTTACAAATTAGATAGATAGTAATTGTTGATCATTATTTACTTTGTTTGTTATACTAGTAGAATTGCTAATGTTGAGAAATAACAAGCAAAGTGAACAATGATCAACAATTACTATTTATCTAATTGCTCGAGATTTTTTGAAACAAGATGATCATCATACCATCTGTCTTATTCTCGTAATCTTAGATCTCCGAGATGTGAGTATTATTAGGAATCTCATTACACGGCGAGTCATTTGTCCACATTCCTACTTCTTGATCACTGACCTTTTTTCATTGAAAGCCTTATCCGCAAAATGGTCTATGTAAAGTGGAAAAGGACCCAGAACATAAAAAGCCACCCATGGGGTAAATTTAATATTATGATAATAGTGTTACGCCCAAATTCTCTAAACACCAATTTTTGTAAAAACCACATAAACCCCCTCCCACCAACTTTCAATAACGCTAGTGATGATGCACAAAATGGCACGGTCAGGAACTTCTCCAAGAATCTTAGCGGTGTTTGGATATCTGGGCTTGAACTAAGGACCTGAAATGACAAAGGAAACACGCTAGGGTGAATGCAGGGGCTTGCCCTGCTAAAGCACTCCGGCGTGAGAGTAAGAACTTGCTTATCAATTTGACAGAGCCTTAGCTTATGAATAGTGAACGTACCTTAGAGCAAGAGCTGGCTTGGCTTTTATAATGAAATGGAGTAATTTGAGGGCTGATTTTGAGGGGTGTCAATCCCCGTAATTAAGGAAGAGTAACTGCCGGGCGTGATTGGGGTTAATCCCTGATTTTCAGCCTATGATCTCGGGAACGAGTAAACGTGGCCCGTGATTCTTGGAGACAGTTACTAGCCTGCTTTGGCGTGCTCGCGTGGTTCTATGCTCGCAGATTGGATCTTGCTCGTGTGTTCGCTGCCTTCTGGGCTGAAATCCCTGCCCGATTATGTCCTGACCGGCATATCCGGGCACCAAAATATATATGTGTCATCAATGGCCCCCTGCTCCTTGTCCAGGAAGTATTTATGCTCGTGGCGAGGAGCAATCAAGGCTTTGGGAGTTCGGTTGGGTGACGTGACTTATGAAGTGACCGAAAGAACAAAAGCTTCCGCTTGGGAAACCGTGCCTGTCTGGTTTCGAGGCGTATTAAATGCGGAGGGTAGGCCCAGGCCTAGGCCTGTAGGCGCCCGTTGGAGGCCCAATAGCCCTGGAGGGAAAATGAAAACCTTAAATAGCCTTGAGCGCCTCCCTTTGCCATTTTTACAGATTATTTTCTCTTGCTAACACCATCGTTGCTAGTCTTTCGTGGAGCTTCCATCTTCCCAGAATTCCTGCTGCCCCGGTTGCTACCTTTGCGAGTTCATCATTTTTCTGTATTACCAACTCTAGGTATTTGCCCGCATCCCTCTCTTGATTTCTCTGTCTCTTTCGAGTTTTCCTTTTGGGGTATCATCAATAGCCAGGAATCGACGATGGTAGGGCGTTGTTTTATGGGCGTTGATCCTCAGATGAGGAGAATTTTGCGTTGTGAGGCCTCTGAGAGGGTTTAAGCCGCGTATTTGCGATAGATCTTAGGGTTTCTTTCCCCCTTATCCCTCTTTCAGTTAATGCCGTAATTAGCTAGCCTTCTTTTTCCCTTTGTAGTGATGTCGTCCTCCGTTAGTCTTCGTGGTGCATCTGATTCAGACGCCACCCATTCGGAGGAAGTTTTTAACTATGACCGTGAGCACGGCTTGAGCGAGCCGAGCTCTGAGTCCACCCCTCCAACTTCTCCAGTGAGTGATTCTTCTAGCGAGGTCCAGGTCACCCGAGTAGTTGAAGCCCCGAGCACAGATGACGATTCAGCGAGTTCCAGCTCGCCGAGACTTGCTCGGGCCCGAGCTCGTGGTGTCCGATCAAAGCCAGCTTCCCTTTCGGGGACCTCAGACGATTTGTGGAGGTCTTTTGATGGAGATAGGGATGTTCAAAACTGGTTCTCTACATTAGGGGTGGACGAACAAACGTATCGCGTTAAGATGCTCGATCCTCGGATTGACGATGTGGAGTTTCGGGACTACGCAGATCGGGTGGTCTTCTTCTATGAATTCTTTCATGTGGGATGGCGCTTGCCCCTAGATCCCTTTATAGTTGAGTTCTTGACGGCTTCTCATGCCCTTCCTTCCGACCTCATGTTGAACACAGCTTGAGTTCTGAGCTCGTTTGTTGTATTGTGCCGCCTGCTTGGCTTCGAGCCCTCTTTGCCAGTGTTGAGGAAATATTTCGTGTTCAGCACAGATAAAAGGACACAACGTATTTCTGCCCGCTCAAAGCCAAAGTGTCCTCGTCTCTTTAGTGACTTCCCCAACAAGACCGAGAAGTGGGACGAGAAGGTTCTGCTCGTGGAATCACGACTTGGGTGGCCCTTTCCCCCCGCTACCGATAAGGCGGTGCCTCCGAGAGGGAATGTTGACACTTCATCGTCGGGAGATCGCGAGCTGAATGCTGCGATAGAAAAGGCTTTAGATATTGACGGCCAGACTCAGGCTTGGACCTTCGACTGGAAGTCTTTGACTGGTGATATCGAGCTCTTGCGTCTGGGCGGTGTGCATCGTCTGCCCGTTGGGGGAGTTCCTGCCAGGGTAACTATAGCTGATGAGGTGCCACACCCTGCTTGGGGTCCTCATCCAGATATGGTTTTCCCTGGCGATTGTTTATCCTGTAAAGAACTCGGCGCCAGTTGTGTTGCATCCCTGGATCCCTCCGGTCTGGCTCTGTTTTTCTATTTTTAACTTAATATTCCTCCTGTTGTCGATCTAATACGGTGTTTTGCTCACAGAGATGAAGAAGGTAAACGTTGACCTTGCTAAGAAGGCTAAGAGGGATGCTGGCGAGCGTCGATCTACGCTTTCCGCTTTGCCCCCGGCAGCCGTGCCCAGAGTACCCACCGGAGATCCCAAAGTGGGTTCATCGGGGATGGTCTCGACCAAATCCAAGGCTCCGGTGGCAGCTACTCCATCCTCTCGATCCTCTCCTCGGCGCTTCTCGGTTGCTCGTTCGGAGGATGCCTCTGACCCCACCGCTCAGCAGGACCCGGCTGCTCTTACACTTCGAAAGAGGAAGAGTGGCGAGGAGGCTACCGAGCGCTCTGTTCGCCCGAAGGGGCCAGATACTGCAGCGGGGACTTCTGGTGCCGAGGCTCCCCTCGTGAGCAGGCCCTCATGGATGGAGCCAGGCTTCAAGATGCCGGCTTCGCGGGAAGCTTCGATGGCCCTCACCGCAGAACTGGCCAATGTTCCGGTGATTGATAATATTGATCTCCGCGTTCGTGGAGCTGCTGCCATGTGCGGCTAGGGCATTGTCCAGAGGGCTACCCATGCGGGCTTGGTACGTCGCAATTCCCACGAGTCGAATGGGGTCTTGTTTGGCCAAGCTGGAATGGCCGCTTGCGAGGTAAATTCAGTCGTTCTTTTTTCTCGCGCTTGCTTTCATCCCCGTTCGTTCTGACTGACCATACGCTTTTCAGATGCTGACCAATTTCAATATGCTCGCTGCTCGGGCGTCTGAGTCTTCGGCTAGAATTGCCAATCTGAAGGGAGAGCTCAAGGGAATGGAGGCGCTGCTAGCCAAGCGGAATGACCAACTCATAGCCAAGGACAAAGAGGTTCTGGCTAAAAATGAGGAGGTTGCTAAGCTTGAGGCCGAGCTGAGAGCCTTGAAAGATCAGCATGAGCTCCTGAAGGGCGCTGAGAAGTCCCTCCGCTCCCGAAACGCCGAGCTCGAGCAGAAGGTCCCCCAGCTGGCGATGGAGAAGCTTGAGTTGGGCAGCGATTTGGAGAGGTCGGTGGCCTACGTTGCGAAGGTTAAGTCGACTAGCGAGGAGGAGGTCATTACTCGCTACCGGGCATCCGAAGCCTATCATGAAGATTTGACTAATGCGGTCTCCCTTTACTACGACCAGGGGGTTCAGCATGCTCTTCGGGTGCTCGGGGGTCTTGGCCTGAACGGGGTCACCGTTGACATCCTCGCTGACGTCTCCTCGACTTCCTATTATGGGGCTGAAGCTCGCCGTGGGCATGCTTGGTATCCTTTCGATGAGGAGGACTTGGCCCTGCTGAAGGAAAGTGACCAACTGGAAGGTCGTGAGGAGTGGTCTCCTCCTACTCCTTTGGTGGTCAACGTCCGAACCGTGCTCGAATCCCGTCGGCTTGCGGAGGAGGTCATACCTGCTACTCCGGCCGCTGAAGCTCCAGATGGGAATCAGGCTGAGATCGAGGGGACGACGGCTGAGGTGGCCACTACTGAAGGAAATGCTGCGGCCCCTTGACTTGTTTTGTTATAAATGTTTTTGTTGGCCTGCGCGCCCTCTTTTCTTTCATGTTTTGTAAAGACTTTGTATTTCTTCAATGAAATTCCCGCTTTTGATCGTTACCTGCATCTTTCTTATTCTGCTCGATCTTGCGAACATATCTGATCATGGTTAATCACTGAAATAATTTTAACCGGAACTTGAAATTTTAACAAGTCTCATATCCTGCCCGAGCTTGCGGGCATTTGGGCCAATTGAAAGATTGTAAGTTGCTTAGTTCGATCTTGCGATTACAACTTACCATGGCCTATCACAACTTGAATTTAAACAAGTTTTATGTCTTTGCCCGGTCTTGCGAGCATTGGGTCAACTTGAAGTATAACAAGTTGTTCAGCTCAATCTTGCGAGCATCACAAAAACTAGTGATAAGTCCAATCACAATAACTTGAAATTTAACAAGTTTCATTCTTTGCTCGTTCTTGCGAGCACACTTGAATAACAGGAATGATAATAAAACATTGAGCCAAGTTTTATTTCGTTCATTACTTGGGACAACTTGAAATATAACAAGCTGTTTAGCTCGATCTTGCGAGCGTCATAAAAACTAGTGATAAGTCTAATCACAATAACTTGAAATTTAACAAGTTTTATTCTTTGCTCGTCCTCGCGAGCACAATTGAATAACAAGAATGATAATAAAACATTGAGCCAAGTTTTATTTCGTTCATTACCATGCTTCAATTTACAAATCAGCTTTTCGTAAGGAATAGATCTTACCTATTGATAGTATCTCCTAAGATGATCCGCATGCCATGGGTGTTTTAGGTCAACTCCCTCCTTTGTTCGCAACATGTAGGTTTCTTTTTTGACTATCTTTGTGACTTGGAAAGGGCCTTCCCAATTTGGTGAGAGTTTGCCCATTTCTGCTCGTTGTCCAGTAGCCTCGATTTTTCGAAGAACCCAGTCGCCGACCATAAAAGATTTTTTGTGGACTCTTTTGTCGTGATGACCCTTGGCCCTCTGCTTGTAGTTGATCATTCTCATCTTCGACTCCAGTATTTTTTCTTCGAGTAGATCCATATCAATTAACCGCTCATGGTCATTTGTATGCTCGTTGAATCTTGAGACCCTGATCGTTGGTAGGGCCATCTCTACCGGGGCCATGGCTTCTGAGCCATAAGTTAAAGCAAAAGGAGTTTCTCCTGTTGGCCCCCTGATCGTGGTTCTAACGGCCCAGAGTGCGGCGGGCAACTCATCTAACCATCTCCCCGCTCTTCCTTCAAGATTTCTTTTGAGGGCGTGCAACACTTGTTTATTCCCGGCCTCTGCCTGTCCGTTGCCCTGCGGGTATGCAACCGAAGAATGCCAGTGTTTAATGTGCAGATTTTCGCAAGCCCTTGTGAATCTTTCGGAGAATTGAGTTCCATGATCAGAGACGATTGCTCGAGGTACTCCGAATCGGCACCAGATGAAATTGTGTACAAAGTTGATGGCGTTTTCTTCTGTTATGCTCGCTAGAGGTTTGGCTTCGATCCATTTGGTGAAGTAATCAATTGCTACGATCACGTGTTTGCAATTTCCCCGGGCAGTGGGGAAAGGTCCAATTAAATCTATTCCCCACATGTCGAACGGCCATGACGCAACAACCAGTGACTGCTCGGTAGATGGTAGCCGAGGTATGTCCGCGTATCGCTGGCATTTGTTGCACCTTTTGACGTAGTTTTCAGCTTCTCTTCTCAGGTTCATCCAGTAATAACCTGCTGAGATTACTTTGTCTGATAAGGTTCTGGCCCCTGGGTGACCCCCGCATACTCCTTCATGAACCTTGGCGAGTAGACGCTCGGTCATTTCGGGTCGTACACACCTTAACAATGGCTTCAAGAATGACCTTCTGTATAGAATTCCATCTATAACCGTGTATCGAGCTGCGCGCTTCTGTATTGTCCGAGCTTGATCTTTATCCTCGGGTAAGGTTCCATGCTCGATGTACTCCTGCAGCTCGTCGATCCAACATCTCTCGGTGACCTCTATATCCAGGATTTTTGCTCGCTCGATTGTTGGAGTTTCGATATGCTCGATCATGACGGCGGAATGAAGACGTGAGATTTCTGCTGTTGCGATCTTGGATAAATAATCTGCTCGTGTATTCTTTGTCCGATCAATTCTGATTAATTCCCAAAATTGTATTCTGGTTAGCAACTCTCTCGCCAGTTCGCAGTATTTCTCTAAAGTGGGGTTATTTACCCCATACTCCCCTTTAACTTGATTCACAATGAGTTGTGAGTCACTGTAAATGACTATGTCCTGAATTCCTATATCCAAAGCCAATTCTGTACCCGCTATCAGTGCTTCATATTCGGCTTGATTGTTGGACATTGGGAATGTAAAGCGTAACGCTTTTTCGAAGTGATCTTCCTGTTCGGGGGGAATGAGTATGATGCCCGCTCCGCTTCCAAACTTGCTGGAAGCTCCGTCTACAAATAGTTCCCAGTAGACACTTGGTCTACTCTGTTGCCTGAGTGGAGCTCTCGCCTCCGTCTCCTCGCTTTTTTGGTCAGAAAAACTTGTTTCGACCAGGAAATCTACTAATGCCTGTGCTCTGATTGCTCTTTTGGGTCTATAGTCGATGTCGAATTCAGTGAGCTCGATCGACCATTTTAGCAGTCTGCCTGAAGAGTCTGGTTTGTGTAGAATTTTCCTTAGTGGGGAGTCTGTGTACACAGTTATGGGGTGTGCGAAAAAATAAGCTCGTAATTTGCGAGCTGATACAACAAGCGAGTAAGCCAATTTTTCTGCATTAAAATAACGGGCTTCGACCTGGGTCAGAGCCTTGGATACATAATAGACAGGCTTTTGTACATTTGAATCTTCCCTAATCAAGACCGCAGCCACTGCCTGCTCGGTGGCTGCGAGATACACAAATAACTTTTCCCCAAAAACGGGGCTGCTCAGCAATGGAGGCTTGCCTAGATACTCTTTGAGCTACTTAAACGCCTCCGAACATTCATTCAACCAGACAAACCCTTAGTTTCCGCGCAGAATCTTGAAGAAGGGTAGGCACTTTTCTGCTGATCGTGAGATGAATCTTCCCAATGCAATGATGCGGCCGTTCAACCGCTGCACATTCCTGATTGACTGAGGCTGTTTCATTTCGAGCAGGGCCTTTATTTTCTCAGGATTGGCTTCTATCCCCCTCTGGTTGACCATGAAGCCCAGGAACTTTCCTGCTCGGACGCCGAAAACACATTTGCTCGGATTGAGTTTCATGTTGTTCTTGCGAAGGTTGGTGAACGTTTCGGCCAGGTCGGAAACGTGGTCGCGTCCTTTTGATTTTACAACCATATCGTCCACATATGCCTCAACATTCCTGCCGATCTGTGATGAGAACACCTTGTTGACCATCCGTTGGTAAGTGGCACCGGCGTTTTTTAGCCCGAAAGGCATCATTTTGTAGCAGAATAGTCCGCCGGCTGCTCGGAAGGCTGTGTGGGCCTTGTCCTGTTCTGCCATCTTAACTTGATGATATCCGGAGTAAGCATCCATGAAGCTGAGCATCTCAAATCCTGCTATAGCGTCGACCAGTCGGTCTATTCGCGGGAGCGGGTAGCAGTCCTTTGGGCAAGCCTTGTTTAAGTCCGTGAAGTCTACACATAGCCTCCACTTTCCATTTGACTTCTTAACCATGACTACATTAGCCAACCATGTTGGATAATGGATCTCCTCGATTATGCCCGCTGCGAGTAGTTTCTCAATTTCTGCTTTGATGGCTTTATCCTTTTCAGCCGAAAACTGTCTTGCTCGCTGTTGAACTGGTCGGAACTCTGGACTGATGTTGAGCTCATGGAGAGCAACGTCCTCGCTAATCCCTCTCATATCTTCGACTGTCCATGCAAAGACATCGAGACTTTGTTTTAGGTGCGCGATTAGCTGTTCGCGTTCGCTTTCTCCCAGGCTTGTTCCGATTTTGATTTTCTGCTCAGGATGTGCTGGATTGATGATTACTTCTTCGAGCTCGTCGTGAGCTTCAATTTCAGGGTTGTCCCTGACTTGCAGGGTTTCCACCTCTAACTCTTGTTTCTTCCCGAGAACTTGCTCGGTGTTGCTTCCGAGAACTTGCTCGGAGCCTTTTTCGAGAACTTGCTCGGGAGCAGTAGGATCGAGTATAACTCCCATCTGTATTGGAGTTATCTCCGAGAATTCCTCTTTTCTTGAAAACTCGACTTCTCTGTTGCCATCGGAAATTGTGAGTTTTCGTTTTGCCTTGTGTGTTTCTTGGAGGTATCTGTAGATGGAGCTTGGTTGGCTTTTGAGCTCTCTTACCCCATGTGGCGTTGGGAATTTTGCCCGCTGGTGTGGGGCTGACACTACCATTTGAAATTTTGCCATAGAGGGAAGGCCTAAAATGGCATTGTAATGTGCTCGGAGATCAATGACAAGGAAGGTTACTTTCTCTGTTCTAGTCCTTTGTCCCACGCCAATCATGACCTCCAGCTCGATCGTTCCTTTAACTGCAACTTTGTGGTTGGTGAATCCCTCCAGATGCCCCACGTATGGTTTCAAGTGGACATCTGAGTAACCTATCTGTTTGAAGCAGTTGTAGTAAAGGACGTCACGAGATGCGCCCGTATCTAACAGTATTCTCTCGACATCCCAGTAGTCTATGTTCGCCTGCACGGCCAAGGCTTGCTCGGCCGCTAAAGTTGTGGTCGCCAATTCACTCTGTGTGAATATGATGGCCTCCTCTCGACTCCCGAGCACTACAGGAACGGACGGTGTCTTATCCAATAAATGGATTTCACTCTTCAGCTTCGTGATGCTCAGTTCATCCTCAAGGATGACAGATATTCGCCCCCTTGGTTGGCGGTTGTGACCCGGGTCTTGCCCGGCTCTGTTTCCGCCCGTGTTGTGTCTGGCCTTAAACCGATCCAGCTTCCCCTCGTTTATCAACTTTTGTATTTCCCGCTTGAGCTGAAAACATTCCTCAGTCGTATGACCGATGTCATTGTGATACGCGCAATGTTTTGTCTGGTCGCGCGTATGACTGTATTTGGGATCGAGAGGAATCGCGGGTGGCAGCTCTGCTCCAATCTGATTCATGATTTCTTCCCTGGGGACGTTTAGTAGTTCGAATTCACGGCGAGTTCGGTTCTTTCCGAACCACTTCTTCTTCGTGCCTGAGCCGGCTGCCTCGTCATTCGATTCGCGATTTTTATCTTTATCTTTCCCCTTTTTGTTTGCTTCCTCCTCGGTCGTGGTGACATAGCTTTGTGTCCTGGTAAACATTTCACCGCGATCTAGTGGTTGTCGCATTCCCAAGTCTGTTTTGAGGAATCCTTTGTTTAGTCCTGCCTGGAAGCACATGGTGACCTCCCGGTCGGTCAGATCGTCACATTGCCCGAGCATTTTCTTGAATCTGTTGAAATAATGCCCGGTGGATTCAGTGGCCCCCTGTCCGATGTTACAAAGATCCATTCTTGCCTTCGGGGTGGCCCCTGCAGTACTGAACTCGATCATGAATTTCCTCTTCAAATATGCCCATCCGGTTATGGACCCTCTGGGCAATCGACCATACCATTTTTACTGCTTTCTCCTTCAACGTGCTCACGAAGGCCTTGCATTTGAGAGCCTGGTTGGTCGTGACCATATTGATTTGATTCTCAAAACTTATGACATGATCGCGAGCAAGGCTGCTTCCATTGTACTTGTCGAACACGAGTATCTGCATGTCCGGGTCTGGAGGGGTCTGGACTATCCAATCTGCCAATGGGACGTCTTCTTCGGAAGGGACGTCAATTCTTGCTCGCCCCGACTCTAAGGCGATCAGGCGTTGTCTAACCTCCTCATACTTGTCCTGCTCCGCCTGTGTCCGCAATGGAGGCGGCATGTTAATTTCTCCTTCGCGGTGCTCGCTGTGCATGCCCTTCTCCGATCCCCTTCTAGGCGACATGCGTCTAGGGGATGGCGTGCGTTTTGATCGATGTGATCGAGCCCCAATCTCGGCCCGTCTACCTCTGTCAATTGTTCCCTTAGGCGACTTGCGCCTAGGAGACGGCGTACGTCTTGACCGATGGGAGTAGGCTTCATCCCTTCGTGGTCGTTGGGAAGGTGGCAAGGATTCAGCTTCCTCACTGCGAGCACGGCTCCTCCTCCGTGGACCCTCCGGCATTGTTAGCCGGCTGTGTATGCTCTGAGCTCCGCGAACTCCCGAGCATTGGGGTGCTTTCCCCCGATTGTTCTGTCTGCTCTCCAACTGCTCCCTCCTCCCATTCGCTCCGGTGCTTGCCAGGTTATTGGGAGGATCCTGCCGATTCCCGCGGCTGCCTTGCGTCGCGGAAGGGGCTGGGCGAGGAGCGCTCATAGTTGGTATGTCAGGAAAAAGTTGCTCCTCTACTGGCACCATGGGTTGTCCCATGGCAAGTAGCTGTTGGTTGAGCGCGTACATCCGACTCAAATATTGTGCCTGGTTAGTCAGTGCTGCTAGCCGAGCTTGCTCGGTCAATGCTGTGGCCTCGGGAGCCGTCGCCCGTGCTCTGCGAGCATTAATCTGATCACGGAGCTCCACTTGTGCATTTGTCCGAAGAGGTGGAGGGGCATGAGAGGGCCCCACGTGACCTGATTGTGCTGAATTTGCGTGAGCAGCTGCAGATTGTGACCTAGTGATCCGGGCGTTCGGATTTGGTGGGGCACGACCTCTGGGTTGTTGTGGAGGGAGTTGTGTGGTTTCACCGCCTACAACCGCTAAAGCCGGCTCCTCCAACATAAGATTGTTTTCGTTTTGGACCATGTTTCAATTGCGAATGTTTGCGCAATAAGGTTTCAAGGGTAGACTGTGGAGATTTCCCGGCAACGGAACCAACTGATGATGCACAAAATGGCACGGTCAGGAACTTCTCCAGGAATCTTAGCGGTGTTTGGATATCTGGGCTTGAGCTAAGGACCTGAAATGACAAAGGAAACACGCTAGGGTGAATGCAAGGGCTTGCCCTGCTAAAGCACTCCGGCGTGAGAGTAAGAACTTGCTTATCAATTTGACAGAGCCTTAGCTTATGAATAGTGAACGTACCTTAGACCAAGAGCTGGCTTGGCTTTTATAATGAAATGGAGTAATTTGAGGGCTGATTTTGAGGGGTGTCAATCCCCGTAATTAAGGAAGAGTAACTGTCGGGCGTGATTGGGGTTAATCCCTGATTTCCAGCCTATGATCTCGGGAACGAGTAAACGTGGCCCGTGATTCTTGGAGACAGTTACTAGCCTGCTTTGGCGTGCTCGCGTGGTACTATGCTCGCAGATTGGATCTTGCTCGTGTGTTCGCTGCCTTCTGGGCTGAAATTCCTGCTCGATTATGTCCTGACCCGCATATCCGGGCACCAAAATATATATGTGTCATCAGCTAGCAACTTTCATACATGTTCCACGTGATAGCAAGCTACGATGGAGGGTGGTCATGGTGGAAAAGCTCGACGACCTCATCACCGCAGTGGAAAAGCTCCGCTGAAGGGTTGGGGATGACAACGACATGGGCAAGTTGGAAAAGCTGTGTCGTTCACCAATACATGTCGAAGATTTAGACAAGACTCACCTCTCAATTGATTTTGACTAACGAATTTCTCTAACAACTTGGCTGTTCGATGCTATAATTCACGTTACATTTTTTGTTTTGAGTCACAAAACTGAACAGCAAAAGAAACGCACACAAAATAAACGAAGGAAGAAGCTGAACTCAAAAAAACTTCATCCCATTCAAGTTCATTTCGTTCCTTTATATAGTGCATTTAGACCAGTGATATGGCATCATCACCTGATAGCTAATAAGGACAACCATGCTTTTTTTCTTCTTTTTTGTTGAACATAATGAAGTCTGCTCTCACTTTCTTGTTTCATGAAGAAATTAAAAACCTGTCATACTTCTACTTTTCTCCTAAGCAACCATTCTAATTCTAGGCCTCCTTATGAGTGAGGCTTCTTTATTGAATATTATCCATTTACACATGGTCAATATAAACAACGAACGGCCTTAACTATATATATATATATATATATATATATATATATATAATCCTTGCCTTTCAATTGAGAAAGTATATTTTCTTTATTACACAAAATGTTGAACTACTTTTAGTCCATTTTAACCCTCGTTATGTTTGGTTAAATGAATAACGTTTATCAATTACAACATGTCAGAATTATTATTTTTTTATCTTTTTTTTTTAGTTTTATGGTTAGAATTAGGGGTAAAGGGTTCGGTTTGGTTCCGTTTAGGCAAAACCCCGCGAACCAAACTACGTTCCATCGGTTTCATATTTTTCAAATTGAACCAAGCTAATTGAGGCTTGGAACTGAAATTAAATGATTTGTTTCAGTTTTGCAGTTCAAATAAATTGTTTTATTAATTAGATTAATCCCCTACAACAAAAAGGATATTTATAACCCCTTACATAAGACGCTTTTAGATTAATCCCCTACAATAAAAAGGATATTTTATAACCCCTTACATAAGACGCTTTTAGATTAATCCCCTACAACAAAAAGGATATTTATAACCCCTTACATAATACGCTTTTAGATTAATCCCCTACAACAAAAAGGATATTTTATAACCCCTTACATAAGACGCTTTTAAGTAGTCATCCTATAAAAACCACAATATGGCGCCTTAATTCTTCGGGTCCTATTATGGTAAGTTTTAACAAAACGTCTCACTCTTGGTGTTCTCTTATCATAAGGTCTAATGGAACACCCTTTCAGTGTCATCCTATAAAAAGCCAAAAGGACGCCTAACCCATCGTGACCTATTAGGGATTTGTTTACATAGGTGCTAAATCACACACTCCCTTTATGCTAAATGACACCCCCGACCAAAGTGACTCTTTTGCCCCTCAACCCCCCTTTCCCCCGGCCCCTCCCCCCTTTCCCCACCCCACCCTTTCCCAAAACCCCCCTTTCCCCCACACACAGCCCCCCTAGGGGTTTAAAAATTTTAAACCCCCCACCCTTGAGGGTTTAAAATTTTTAAACTACCCACATTTAAGGGTTTTATTTTTTTTTCAGTTCATATAATTTCATTAATAATATATAATATTAACAATTTTATATAATAATTAATATATAATTATTAATATATATTTTATATAATTAGTAATATATAATTATTAATGACCTTTATGTGGCACAACTTGTGGAGCCCCTTGTTGATAAGTCCGACAATGCATCAGTTGATAAAACCTGCTTGTATACACCAACTTACTCGTGTTATCCAACTAATCCGCCTCATAAAAAATATTATTCATTAGATCTGAAGGAGTTTGTCTTATCGTAGACGCCATATATTCTTCCTCAATTTGTAGAGTCACCTCCAAAAAGGATGAATATCGACAGGATCGATGACACCTTCACTTTGATCCACTTGACGCATTTCATGGAGACATGGTAGACCACTTGAAAGTCGGAGCACATAACCACAAATTTTTTCGTCTAATATAATTTCTGATTTATCATACTCATCAGTGAACCGATGCCACTCTGTGGGTAGCTTTTCAAGTGCGGCGTGAGATACATTGCATTTCAGTAGGCGAAGCACGGAAAGATCTTTAGTGATTTGATGCATAACTGTTATATCATGCTCAAAGGTGGACTTTATCTCATTAATCTGCAGCTCTACAGCAGTGTGAATGTGCGAAAATAGAGTATCAAAGCCCATAGTAGTCGTGCCTAACCACCTCTGGAGTTGCGAATGAGTACTTTCCACCCTGTAAAACATCTATAATTTTTAGTAAACATAATTTATTAGCATATATAAATTACACAACTAATGCTTTGTAAAAGTAATACCTGTTTGACTAAAAAAATATAAGTAATACCTGTTTGTTGTAGTATTGCCGAAATGCAAATAATTTTTGGTCCATGACGTAACAAAATTCTCTTTATATGGATCAAACCACTGCATCTTCAAATATCTAATTAAGGCCGATCGAGTGCCCCATGTTTCCTCCAACCACATCACATGTTGATTGTACTCCATCTCGATTTTAGCATCTACTAAGTTATGTCATCTCCATATAAATGCATTGGAATAGTTCTTATGCTTGACCAATTGAACTAAGAATTTTTTTCACGTTCTTAGCGATATGTCTACGACACAGTAAAAGTTTGACATTGGGAAAGAACATCTCCACCGCTTTCATTAAGGCCAACTCTCTGTCAGTGACAATAACTGTTTGAGCAACGCCAAAACCTTCGCACATGATCAAAAGTGCTTGTAATGCCCACTTGAAAGTATCTGATTTCTCATCCTTCAAAAATCCGAACGTGACGTGAAAATTTTTGCTTGTTGGAATCACTCCAATAATCTCCAACAAAGGCATATCGTACTTATTGATTTTGTATGTTGCGTCCATTATTAGAACGTGTGAAAATCTGTGCAACAAATCAAGGGACTTTGAGTGTACAATTAAGAGATTCTTTATAACTTGATTCTAATCATCGTTTGAATGTCACTCAAAGTATCCATGTTCTTCAATTTGCCTGAAGAAAAATTGCATTGGAGTCGATTCGCCCACAAGTTTCCTACGCCACTTCTATACCATATTTCTGTATTTGGCGTATGTTGGTAACATTCTCGGGATTTTTGAATTTAAGGTGCTTTAGAATGTTCTTTGGCTTCATATGGTCGGCAGTTAATTCACCAACAAGAATATCTTCTTTGGAGCCCGATCTTGATCTATGCCACTGACCAGACTCAGTTAACGGGTGAATGTGTCTACACTTATCACCCACTTTAACTTTCCAAAAACCCGATCACCCACCTTAACTTTCCAAAAACCCGATAGCTGTTGTACAAGTTTGATGGCGAACGGACAATTTGTTTTCTTCGACCCTCGTAGGTTTTATCCTCCATGTCAAGAATGCCAGTATATTTGTACTTACCGCTCCTCTCACAACCATAACATACACCAATGCGGTCACCTGATAATATTCTTATTCGCCTAATGATTAAATAGTTGTTTGCAGTATGAGCAGCATCCATAAGTCATTCATTACTCAATTTTCGAGTTGCAAATAATAGGTCTGTTGTAAAAATATTGCTTTGATCGCCACCGAAAAATGTCTTCTTCTCCTTCATTTGATGTCTGACAAATAATTATAAAATATTAACCAAATTAACATAATTTAATTTCAATAAATATATATATTTATAAAATATCTATTTAAAGAACATAACATTAATTTAATAAATTTTATTTTAATTTACATAGTTAAACTTAATTATGTAAAACATAACATTAATTTAAATTAATTTATATGAAATTATAAACTAAAATTAAAAATATTAACGTAATATTTAATTATTTATGCTGATATATTTTTAAATTGTGTAATTAATATATAATAATTATATTAAAATATCACAAAATACATGTAATTTATGCAAATACTATTTAATAATCTTATTACTAATTAAATCAACTATTATATTAATTTCAAAACTAAAATTATAAACTAAAATTAATTAATAAATATTAAATTATATTTTTATTGCATATAAACTAAAATGATAAATTACAATTAAATTATATAAAATTATATAATCTTATTACTATCAAATAAACAAATATATAAAATTATATATTAATGATTTATAAACTAAAATTAAATTATGTAAAATTATATATTAAACTAAAAACTAAAATTATATATTAATTGTTGCAAATTTTAGTTTATAAATATATTACTAATTAAATCAACAATAATATTAATTTCAAAATTAAAATTATAAGATAAAATTTTGACATTTGAAATTATATATTTATTACACGATTTTAAATTATAAAAATTATAAATTACAATTAAATTATATGAATTTATATATTAATAATTTATAAACTTAAATTAAATTTTATAAATTTATATATTAAACTAAAATTATAAACTAAAATTATATATTAATAATTATATCAAATTATATATATTAATAATTATAAAAAATTATATATATATAAAAACTAAAATTATATATTAATAATTATTTTTTAATAATTATATAAAATTATATATATATTAATAATTATATAAAAACTGAAAAAAAAATTCAAGCCCCCAGGGGTGGGCGGTTTAAACTTTTTAAACCCCATGGGTAGGCGGTTTAAAATGTTTAAACCCCTAGGGGTGGGTGGTGTTATTCAATTAAACTCCTAGAGAGGGGCAGTCCTCCTTACTTCCGTTAAAAATTTAACGAATCCGTTAAGTTTTTAACAAAATTCTTTTCCATTTTTTTTAATACTAAATAAACAAAAATAATTATAAGTTTAAACTAACTTTAAACTAAATTAGCATATATAAATTTACATAAATTAAACTAAGCACAAAACATAAATTTAACATAATTTAAACTAAAACAAAACATAAATTTAACATAAACTAACCTGATTTGGATCCATTTTTAAAATTTGGTTTGAATAAAAGGTAGGTATGTAGGAAAGTTCATATTATTTCGAACAATTTTTTGTGTGCTTTTGAATGTATGAATGTTTAAATTTAAGTAAGGAGATTTTTCGAGGGAGGGGGTGGGGGATTTTCTCAAGTGAAAGGGGGGATTTTTTTTTTTTTTTTTTCTCCACGAAAGGTGGGGAGGCCGTTTTTATTTCTCAAGTGAAATTGGGGGGTTTATTTATTTTTTTTATAATTTTATTTCTCAAGTAAAAGGGGGTGAAAAGGGGGCGGTTTTCTCAAGTGAAAGAGGGGCCGGTGTGTTGGGGGGAGGAAAGGGAAGGGGAGTGAAAGGAGGGGGCCGGTGTCTTTGGGGGAGGGAAAGGAGGGGTGTCATTTAGCATAAAGCATAAAGGGAGGGGGTGAGGGGCAAAAGAGCCACTTTAGTCGGGGGTATCATTTAGCATAAAGGGATGGTGTGATTTAGCACATCTCTTTGTTTAATAGGATACCTTTCTATAGAGGTCTTATTACCATAACGCCTAATAGGACACCTAACTCTTGAGGCCTAGCACCGTTAAGGCTAATAGGACGTCTTTTATGTAGGTATCCCACTTCAAGTCCTATAATCTGAGGCCTAAAAGGATGCCTTACTTGATTTATATTATCAAAAATAATCTTTTTTAAGGTTGCATAAGTACATACATGTATATTCGTGATAAAATTGGTCAATTTAATTACTTTTAAGTTTTGTTACGAATAATGTAAATCAATCTTTAATCGACACAAAAGAACATTTAATATTCTTTTCATACATGTGCTAGAGGCGTAATCAAGTCGAAACCAACCTAGCCTAGCCTAGCTAGCTCGAGCTTGGGTGGTTTATATATTTTTTGAGCTTGAGCTCCAAGCTTGGAGGAAGTGTTCGATAGGCTCATTCACAGGTCCTAGTATTCAACCTAAAGCTTGTGACCTTGTTCGCGTGCCAGCTCAAGCATGGCACTCATGATTTAAAAAAAAAATAAAAAAAATAAAAACTACTTTATTTTTTAAACATAACTCCCGGCTACAAAATAAAAATAAAATTTGCAACTATAAAAAAACTTAAAAATTACCGTAAAATAGTCATCTCTTTGAACACAATCAATGTCGAATTGGTTGTTAACATCCATAGCCAATTAAAAAGAGAAAGACTTAACAAATAGTAGAGAGAGTATTTGGTTTGAGAATTGTTAAAACAGAGAAGAGAATGAAAATAAAGACTAGAGGGGGGTTTCTTGAAAAATGAGCCAAGGGTATTTTAAGAATTTGGCCTGCGGGGCAGTATTTAGCGCCTATGTTCAAGAAATTATTGACTATTGCTATTAGCTTCCCTTTTGCCTTTTGTAAAAAAATAAAAAAGAAAGAAGAGCATTGCTATTAACACCACAATTTTCTCTTAATACACCCATTTTTTTAATACACTCACCCCACTAATTTTACACCAACAAAATTTCTAAATACACCACCCAATATTTCCTATTTTACCCCTCTCACTTAACTCATTATTTCTTTCCCAATACACCCACCAAATATCATCACACCCCACCCTATTTCTCAATACACCAACCATTTCAAACCCAAAAAATTTCAATTTCAAACACCTTACCCTCCTACACCGTTGTTAAGATCAAATTTCAAACACAACACCAACAACACCGTTGTATTTCAAACTCAAAAGCAACCCAGCTTTGTGCAAGGAAGAAGGAAGCCAGGAAGAAGAAGAAGAAGAAGAAGAAGAAGAAAACCAAATTTCACAATGAAGAAAGCCCTAGGTATGAAATTCTTCTACTTTTTAAGTTCAAATAGTTTCAATTTGTATGCTGGGTTTTAATTTGTGTTATAAGTCATAACTGATCGAAGGGTATTCGGGCCTGGTTCTTCGAACAACAATGTGGTGTTCGGGACTGGTTGTAGGAACACTGCAGTGGTGTTCGGGGGTTACCTCCCGAACACCACGGCGGTCCTACTCCAACACCACGATGGTGTTCCATAAGTTTGCCCGAACAGCGCAGTGGTGTTCCACATCTCAGCCCGAACACCTGCCCTGTGTTCCTTCAGTTGTCCCGAACACTACAGCAGTGTTCGACTACATAGCCCGAACACCACTACAGTGTTCTAGACTCTTGCCCGAACACCACTGATTTGTTCTAGACTATTGCCCGAACACCACTGAATTGTTCTATTGGTGTTTCCCGAACAGTGTGTGGTATTCCTTCATACCTTCCCAATTTTCTCTACAAGTTATGTTCTTCAATCTCTGCTGATATATTGTGATTATTGCAGGTAAATTAGCAAATGTCTATGAAAGAAGAAGACCCACTGCTTCAAACAGAAGAGAAAGAGGTCAGCGTGAACAACAACCGCCTGAGGATCCCCCACGCGTCGCACCGGAACAACAACACTCTCCTATACACATGACTGACTATAGTTTTGAAAGAGATGCTGGTTTTGGAGAGAATAGAGAGGAAGATGTTGGAGATGTAGGAGAAGAAAATGTTAGGGAGGAAAGAGAAGACGTGACATATACTCTATTTCCCGGTGGTCCTGTTAATCCATCTCTACTGACTACGTATTTGTCGCACGTAGCATGGTTGATATGGCAGGGGGAAGAGAGAGAGCTTCTCAAGTGCAATAACCATACTGAGAAACTAGTTCAGTGGAGTTGTCGCAGAGATGTATGTCACCCTTTGTGGTTGGACGTTGTCAAAGCGTCCACGTTGTTTCGATTAAGGCGAACCTCGTACTTTGAAGTTGACAAAGTATTGGTCAGTGCATTTAACGCTGGCACCCTGAGACCAATAGCTTTCATCTACCCTTTGGCGAAATAACAATCACATTGGATGATGTATTTTGCCTTACTGGTCTTCCGATCACAGGGACTCCAGTTTTATCAAGACGGAGTATTACACCAACCTCTACTTTTGATGTTGAGCAATGGTTGGGAGTTTCTTACGCTGAAGCCATAGAAGGAATGCGCGGTGCGAGGGGATCTTCTGTTAGGCTAGAGTGGCTTAGGGAGAGGTTTAGTGAAGATGCTATGTCAGATGATCCAGAAAGGCGTGCATTCTCAGCTAGGGCGTATTTATTGTACACTTTAGGTTGTACAATTTTTGCTGATAAGAGTGACACTCGAGTAAATACTTCTTACTTGGAGTTCTTGGTTGAGCTTGATAGTGTTCATACATATGCATGGGGAGCTGCCACTCTTGCTTATCTGTATAGACAGCTAGAGCTAGCGTCTAGACTTACAACCAAACAGATGGCTGGATATTCCACGTTGTTGGAGGTAAGAAGTTCATATTTTTACTTATTTTCAATATGTTGAAATAAATATTTATTAAATTATGAACTGATTATTGTGTCTTCTTATTGCATTTCACGAAGGCATGGATATACGAACGATTCCCAATATTTAGGCCTCCACATAATGTTCAGTACAATGAGGAAAATCCTCTTGCAAAGAGGTGGCTACCAAAGGGTGGACAAGGAACATCTATAGAAAGATTAATGTCAGTGCGTGAGGTTCTTGACTCCATGAAACCCAGTGAAGTGAGTATTAATGTGTTTTTATATATGTTGATTGACGTGAAAATCTCGTGTCAAATATACATGTTGTAATTTTTTTGTTTTTTTAAATTGTTACAGGTTATTTGGAAGCCATATACCGAGACGGTGAGACAACATTTTCCGTTCCAACACATCTCGTATTACCATGGATGCATCTCAGCAAACACTATTGTGGAGCCATATCATCCTGATCGAGTACTGAGACAGTTTGGATATGTACAGACAATTTCATACGCCCCTATTGCTCCCGGTGTCCCCAGAAAGGAAACCCAACAGACTGCGGCGATATGGGGGGTACTTGTCAAGTACTTTGTACAATGGGATAGTCATGTGTTATCTGACGAGAGACTTGGTCGACATGCCCGACCAGCAGGACAGTGTGACCATTCATATCTTGAATGGTATTACACACATTCACATCCCATAGTTCAAGACCCCGACCGTCGGTCCTCCTACGTCAGCAACGCTGTTGATACTGCTCCGCTAGATGCTTGGGACATTGTCAGATCGGCACGGGGTTTAATGCAACCGATGGTGCAACGATTGAGAGCTGGAGACCAATCTATCTCCAGGGAAGAGTTTGAGTCAGTGATCCTACGAGCATATGATGCATTAGGAGGTCCAGATGATGAGGGATCACATCAGGCAGGACCTTCGCAACCTGCATCTAGTCGTAGGAGGAGAAGTGTTAGTTGAAGTTGACTATTGTATTATGTATTTCAATTTGGATATTGTTGTATTTAAAGACGATGTTATGTATTTAAGTGTGTAAGATGTTATGCATATTAGTAGTCATGTGTTACTATTATTTCTTTTGATGTTATGCATTTTGTATTAAAGATTGATTTACTTATAAGTTAAATGACATAAAAGCAAAATATTGATTTACAACACAAATTGATTCACATAATAAGCAAAGGATATGCGTCTACAACACAAGTTGATTTATAAAAGTAATGAACATATTGATTTCCAACTTAAGCTAATCTAAAGAGATAGTCGCAGCGCTTCGACCGAGTTGACTGGTTCCCACACTGTCACTATACAAATTAAGTCGGTCGTCAATCCAATTTTTCCAGCCAGCTGCACAGTGAAGTCGATATGTATTCCATTTATCTGCGACGGGTGGTAATGGACTCCCCTCGCGCAAGAACACCTACAAAATATACTACATATCAATATCATGGATATATATAACATAAATAACTTCAGATAATATCCTTGATATGGTGTGTACCTGAATATAATGATCATTATTCACAAATCCAATACATATCATCTGTGGATCACTTAGGATTGGGGTTCTTAAGGGCAAATACGTCATCGAAATTTGTAAATTCAAAGACACGAGCGCAACATTGAAAGCCGATGCGACCAAATGACCCATTTCTGGCAAACAAAACCAGTGTTCCTTAGGTGCAGGCTCCTTGTAGTAGTCTAGAATCCGCAACACTTCTTCAACGCGACCATGTTCAATGAACACATTGTTGTATAACTCTTGGTTAACTGTCAACTCGTGAAGAAGTGCTCCTCTAATCCTACCCCACGATTCCTCTGTGAAGCCAAGTTGGTCTGCTACGGCACGGAATCCACAATGACCATCACTTTTAACATTTTTTGTCTCTACAATCCAATTGTGCAAATGGGATGGTAGTTGTTGGATAAAACCACTTGTAGTCGCGATTCGAGTCCTTTGCCGGACAACCTATTGAAAAAAGATGTATCAATTCTTTGTTTCGTTAGCGTATAACCAGATTTTTTCTATCTTAAAAAAGGATAAAAAAAAAATACTTGTTTCTTCTTTGGCTTAGGTGTCGGTATCAAACTGAGGGTAAGAGGTTGTTTAATCGATGGACCAACCTCGTAGGCAATCTCTTCACATGGTGAACAGCTATCTTCTATGGACAACCACACTTCTTCGTTCCAGTTTCTCTTTTCCTCTTTGATTTGCTCACAACGTCCTTTTCCATAGTAGCCTCTTCGTTATTTACTTCAGACAACTTTCCAGGCTTCTTGAATTCACGGTAATTCCCACTACGTTCACATGTCAGAACTAACCGAGCTCTTTTCTTACACGACCCACTATCGGATCTGATAATTACAATCACCATTCCATGTTCCTTTTCCGTAACATGCACCCAATCAAACAATGCATCACGAGATATAAACATTTCATACGTCGTGAACACATTTGTGTAATCCATAACGATATCTTGAACGGGTTCAATCTCGTTAATAACCGGCGCAACACTACCCTCGGTAGACAACGTGTTTGAATCCTATTTACAACAAAAGAAAATTTTCAACAAAACATATCCTGAAAAGTTTCTGTTCGGTAAGAGGTTATGGAACACCATAGTGGTGTTCAGGACAGATGATAGAACAACTTGGTGGAGTTCGGGACAAACTATAGAACACCACAGAGGTGTTCGGGAACCACCTAACGAATATCACTGTGGTGTTCGGGTACTACCTCAGGAACATCACATTGGTGTTCGGGTAACATGATGGAACATATCAAGTATGTTCGGTAGGTGGTCACCGAACACCACTGTGGTGTTCCATAGACCAGTCCCGAACAAAAACGACGTCCCAGTATGTCCGAAATTACATAAAAATTGGATTGAAAACTTGAAAACGGTAGAGAATACTTACATCAATGGTCTGCTTTACTTCTTTAGTATCCACGTCTGATTTTTGTTGCAATGTGGTTGCTTTACGTCGTTCATGCGTAATGGGAGTTTGATATGAGATGGTAAGTTAAAGATGTAGTTGAGTTTGAAAGTATGGATGTTGTGAGTTTGGCTTTGGATGCTGAGAGTTTGTCTGAGTTTTTGAGAGAGTTTGGCTGGATTTTGGCTGGGTTTTGAAGTTCTTCAATTTTCTCAGCGATAAACGTATTATAGCTCGCTTGTTATGGGGGAGGGTGTATTGATGAATTGGTTGGTGGTGTATTTAGAAGTTTAGGTGGTGGTGTTTTGGTGGTGTATTTAGAGATTTGGGTGGTGTTTTAATATTTAGGGTGGTGTATTTAGTAAAAGAAGAGTATTTATGTCTAATAATATAATGGCATTTTTGTAATTTAATTGGGGGTGTATTAATAGGATTGGGTGGTGTTAATAGCAATGCTTAAGAAAGAAAGAAAGAAACTCTTTTCAAGGGAATTACTTACACGATTAGTAGTCATCCATCTATGTAACTATTAATGGAGTAGCAACTTGAACTTTTTAATTCACTAATATATCTACCTCTTTTTAATTCACTAATATATCTACCTCATGATCAATACACTCTCTCCAACTCAAATAACCGTCTTTTAATAGGTTTAAAGGTCCCCCCCCACACACACACACACACACACACACACACACACAAACAAAAGTCCTAATGTATTTCTACATACTAACACCGTGAATAGTCAACAAGAAAACAAAATAACAAAAGCATGTCATATTCCACCAGTTCCTTCTCATGTGCATATTGTTATTCAGATTTGCATTAGTAGGTTTATTAGCAAAGATACTAATTACAAAATTCACTCATGTACTTATATGTGTACCACTATACAGGAAAGTACTGTGGCCTAAGGAAAGAAAAGGAATTGCAACCTTGTAAGTGGTACAACCATTTAAGCCTCCCGGTTTTCGTCTTCAAGCCATCATCAACGCCCACGAACTTTTAGACAAAGGTATGTATAACTACCGCTAATGGCACCTTCGGCAGAATCAAACTTATCACTTAAAACATTTGTTCCATATATATGATTTACTTTATGTGAGAGAACTCAAATTCCTTGAAACTCAACCAAAAGAAGGTAATCTAATCTAAAAATGCATCTCTTCTATCATCATTCGATCCATTAAACACAAGATACTGCACAGAAATCCTCATGGTAGCCAATGGTATCATTTAATACCTCCTAACATATGCCATTATTTGGAAGTTTCAATAGGACACATGATTACTCTTGCGGTTACTACATATACACATATAATAATGTATATACTCATTTTCCCCCATTTGCCATAATGATGTATGTACTAATTTTTCCCCATTGGAAATTCATTTGTACTGGCAGCCACACTTTAATGCCGAAACCTAACAAAACTACAAGTTAAATTCACTTATTATCCATATACTAATTCTTCCCCCAAAACCCTAAGTTGTACCGTATAAATTAGTAACAACAAAGTTAGATAACAGAGAGATAGATAGAGATTGATGAAGAAGAGAAAAAGAGAGGAGAAAGAGTAGTTTGCGCAACTCTGTTGATGCATATTTTTTTATTTCTTACATTAATGCATAGCACGTGTGTGTATAATATATATATATATATATATATATATATTATATACCCTACCAACCCCAATTACATAACTACCCTTATTGTCTAACATACCCCAAAACCACAATGAAAGACCGCGAAATTTCAGAAGCTTGAAAGCTATTTATCTCTCTCTATTTCATGAATTAACTATTTTCATTGTCCCTACTGGCACTATTTCATGAATTAACTATTTCCATTGCCCCTACCAAAAATAACATTTTCAAATATACAAACGGAACAATTCTAGCCATACAAACCATACGCTTAGTCAAATACGAGTCTTTAATGAAAAATAACTAATCAATAATCGAAGGAGAAAGAGAACTAACATTCAATTTCCCAAGACCTCCCATGCCAAATCTCGTTCCTAATCCATGGGCAGAAATCTCCAACCAATGAAAGGCGGCAGGAACTTAGTTATCAATTCAAACCAACGAAAACATGTGTAGTGAGTTCATCAAACAATCAAATTCTGAATACAAAGTAAAGCTTAAATCTCATTTAACCTACCCAACAAATAAGAGAAGAAAAGATCACAAATCAAACACTTCAAACCCAACAAAATACGATAATATAACGAGCAATTCACAACATTCTCAAATCAATATGAACTGGAATCACATTTGGTTTTGAATATTTAAACCCACAATATACCCTTTCATCACTGTCTATGCACCCAATTACAACAAGTTCATAGAATACTCTCCAAGAGAATGCTTAGCTAACAATCAAAAATATCATAACAGAATTATGCAACAAAATACGAGCGACTCTCAACAATCCCTCACCAAAATGAATGGATCGCATTTAAATTCTAATATTTAACCCCAAAATATTTTACCCTTATATTACTTTCTAATGCACCAGAAATTACAACAATTTCGTAGAAAAATCGCCGAAAATTAAGCATACCTCTTGGAATTCTTCAATTTACCATAACCTTCCCTTCAAATTCTGGTTTTCTTTGTGTTTCTTCGGTTTGGTAGAATGTTGGAGCTTGATTGCTGTTTTATTGTTTAGTAGTAGGGTTTGTAAAATAGTGGCAACTCGGATACTTTCAGTTAAATTGCTTATTATACTCTTGATGACCTTGTGGTTATGCCATATGGTAATGGCAGAAAGATGGCATTAGAGCAGATGGAGTTGCTAAACCATTTCGCCATCTCTCTACGAAATATGTGGTTTGTTCAGCGCCGTATCCAGGTGATTCAGAACTCTATACCGAGGAAACTGCCGGTAGCATTTACTAATTTGGAAGTAATTATTTTCTATCATCTAGTCCGAAGTCGGGTTGGATTTCGCTTTCACAGGTGAGCTATATGCGGTGTTAGTGGTTTGGTTTGGTTCAATTTAGGCAAAACCATGAATCAAACTGCCCCTTATCGGTTCTATCTTTTTCAAACCGAAAGGAAAGGAACCGAACCGGCATAGACTTCAAAACCGAAAGAAACCATCCAGGGTTTAATTATGTAAATATTCCAGAAAGAAAAAAAGAATTTTAAATAGCTAAGAAATGCTTTTAAATAAATACATTAGCATTTCTCAAACAAAATTGTTGCAAGAATCTTTTCTGATTCTACTCTTTGTAAGAATTAATGAACAACAAATATTTTATACCCGAATTTAAAAAGGGCTAACCCATTTCAACTTTTACAAAACCACAAAATGAAGTCCAACTACAGCATCAAAAACTGCTATAGTAACAACAACTACGACATAACAGAGGAAACCCATTACTCATACAATGATAAATCTGACAGCTTTGGCAAATTTTTAGAGAAATGGGGTCAAAATAGTTAAAGAAATTTGGGGACTTTACAAGAGCTATGTATATGTTACAGTTTTAGTAAACAAAAATCAATAATCTAGAAATAGATTAATAATGAAAGAGATAACTTTGAGGTTCATACAGATTATGAAGATGTTCTGGATCATCAATTGATTTGGAGCAGTGTGAGTTTGCAAATTACAGAGGCAAGCAACAACTCAACGAGCACTTAGATTCTCGACTTCAGCTTTAAACTTTGTATTAGAACACTCAAAAATTCTCTGTGACAGTACAAAAAAATTAAACCAGCTAAAAATTAACCATGTCACCCAAAATGGCTATCGCAGGAGGAGGGATAAATAGATCGAGAGAGGGAGAAATAGATCGAGAGAAAGGAGGAGACATAGATCGAGACAGAATGAGAAATGGAGAGCTTACCATGGTACGGCTGCAAGAGAGAAGGTCGGTGAGGTGAGAATCGTGAGATGAGAGCGAGAAGGGTTTCACAATGTGAAAGAGATAGGTGAGAGTGGGGGACGCTGGTGTGTGCGCCTTGAAATGTGAAAGAGATAGGGTAGGGTTTCCGGTTCTAATTTTACATGAAAAATGTGGAAGATATAGGGTAGGTTTCTTGGAGTTTGAGACTGAGATATTATTACAAGCGTTAACATAAGTATTATTGAATTAAATTTACTTAAATTAATACATTTTTAGATCAAATCTATATATATATATATATTTAAAGTTGGTGAGGATGCCTCTAAGTGTGCCACCTCATTCAACTTTTGATTCTCAAGCCTCCAAGTAAGCATGACCTTTGGAGTGAAATGACTTTTCATTTCTAAGTCATTAGCTAATAATAATACCTAATAATAATAGGTTTTACAATATGTATTACTATTAGGTAATACTAATAGGAGAATGACTTTAGGAAATAAAATAATTTTGTCATTGAGATTTGAACCAACACCCTTTTAAATATGATTATACACCTTAAATCAACTCAACCAATTATATTATATGTAAAGATTTTAAAAACATATTATATTATTCTATAAATTATTTTATAATATAAACTAACTAGATTTTATTTTTATATACGATACTCTCTCCATGTCAAATTGAGTCTTATATATATTTTTATTTAAAATGTCCTAAAATAATGTATATAATATGTGATCCATATTAACAAAACTTTAAATTATTTATTCAAAATTGATGCTTATGTTTTATTGATATTTGTGTAAATTTCTTTTTCAAACTGATAGTGTATAAAAAATATGTAAATATATATAGTATCCAATTAAACATTTTTTAATCATTGAATGATCTCCAAAAATTATTTCAATAATATAATTATATTCAATTCTTAAACAATTCTCATTTGTTCAGAAAAATGTTATATTTCTTCAATATGTCCCAAAGTAAATATTTTATTTTTAATTTTATAAATTTTTTCAAATATTTGTCTAAAATATCTTTACTAAGTGCAAGATGAAAAAAAGAGATAAAAAACCCAATAATATGATATCATTAAAGGGTACTAAAAATTTAAAAATGTATAGAAACAAAAATATATGTATTGACCACCAATAAAAAATACTTATTTTGAAACGAAAATATTATAATAAACAACTACCAATTTACATATATTGACAACACTTAACTTTTGTCAGATATGAAGTAAACAAACTTCTATATTCAATAATGATAATTTTTTTCAAAAATATTTTTAAAATATATCAATTGAACACAAAAGTTAAATTGCACCCGTGCATTGCACGGGCTATATAACTAGTTTATTATAATAAGAGCAAATTTGATACAACGACTTAGAGATCAATGTGGATTTGATCTAAGGCACTAACACCAAATTTTATACAAGGTCACAAGCTCGAGCTGGTACTATTATTTGCATTTTAATAATTCTAAAATGGGTGATGTTATTTTCACTATATTTTTTAAGAATTAAATAATTTTTTGGTCCCTCGATTTTATGAAAACTTTGCGTTTAGTCCCTCCTTGTTAAAAAAATGTAATTTGGTCACTCAATTTGCATTTTTTGTGAAATTCTCCCTTCAGACCGTTAGCGTCAAATTTTTCGTTTATTTTTTAAAAAAATACTGAAACTACCATTAATGCTTCCCGTACCCCTTCATCTTCTTCAACTTTTCATTCTCTCTCTTTTCTCTCTCCTCTCTCCTCTCTTTCTCACTTTCCCCAATGAGCAACCCAAATCTCACCAATTCATACAACTCACTGTATGCATTCAACTGGAAACAAAGAGAGGAAATGGAAACGAGATATACAGATGGACTTTTTATTCACACTATAAGCAAACCCCCCCCCCATAAATCAATTCACTTACATACAAGAAAATAGTACATTATTTTCACACTGAGATTAATTCATCTAAAAGAACAACTAAAATGATTTAAAATTCAAGAGAAAAGAAAAAAAGAGATCTTATGGCGAAGAACCATCACTCTTCAAGATCATTCAACTGGCACATATAATGAAATGCATATGTACAAGAGTCGTGAACAATGCCTTCCCAAACCCTAGTTGCTCAAAAAATCCCAAATTGATAGAATCGAAATCAATTTGTTGATGCAATTTTTGCCCCCAAATTGTGGAAACCCCAAATTAAAGAAGGCTTTTGATGAGGGAGAGAGAGATTTGGAAATCGCTAGCATTGGGGGGTGACTGTTGGGGATGGAGGCGGTGATGGCTTGGTAGAAAAGAAGGGGGAGTCCCTGGATTTGTTAATCAACAGTTGACTATCAATGACAGCCAAACTGGTTCAGCACGATCAGATTTCTCACCTGAGTAAGCGGAACCGTACATCAACTTGACCTTCTCCTCGAGCCGACTTTCCCTTTAGCTGTTCATCACCTGTCTCACGTTGCGCTATAGCTTTGTCTGGAGCCTTGGCTCAAGCAGTACCTCCCTGGGTCAAAAGCGAGCAGGATGAGCCTGGAGGCTTGGTAGGTATTTCGATGGTGGACTCCCGCTGGGGTGGAATGCAGGGAATTCAGCTAAAGAAAAGAAAGGGCAGGTTACTCCCCCGCCGGTGTGCAAGAGAGAGAGCAGGGCATCGTCAATGGTGTGGTCTCTGCTTGTGCTGTGTTGAGAGGGATGGAATGTAGGTCAGGTTCAATTCGACGATGACAAAGATGATTTGATATTTTGATCTGGGTATGAGTTTTGGATGTTAAATTTAGGACTTTTAGGGTTAATGGAATAAAGATGGTGAATCCAAATTCATTTTATCGAATTAAAGAAAGTAAGGGTAGTTTGGGCATTTTTTTAAAAAAACGGACAGAAATTATAACGGTAATGACTTGAAGGGGGAATCTCACAAGGAAATGCAAATCGACTGACCAGATTGTATTTTTTTTATGAGGAGGGACCAAACACATAGTTTTTGTAAAGCCGAGGAACTAAATAATTATAAATTCTATTTTTTACTTATTCACTACATTACTAGGCATTTTATTAAGTAAATACATATTTGAACAAAACTATCATTTAATTACATGTTCATATTTAGTTGGCTAATAAAGTTACTTTTCTAATTACCTTGTAACATTATTTTCTAATTTAAAACATTAATGAATAATATAATTTTTTTTTATTTTTACTTAAAAAAAATGTTAATTTAGCTAAAGCTTATGAGAGCCTTTCCAACAAGATATCATAAGGGGAGTTTGAGGGGAGCAAACCTACCAGCAAGGTATCAAGTAGGTAGCATTTGGGTAGCTTAAGAGCAGAAAAGAGGATTAAACCCCCCACAAAACTACGTTGTTTCAGCCTAAAAAACTCAAAACGACACCGTTTTTGGGAGGGATTTTTGAAAAAGATTAAAAAAAAAAACTAAAAAGACACTGAGAGCCTGTGCATGGTCAGCGCACGTGTTGAGCTGTGGTTTTTTTGCCAAACTTTTTCCCCCTCTTCGGTTTTTGGTTATTTTACACTAAAAAAAAAATTTTATAGTATAATACTAGTAGATTCTATAAAAATCTGGTGAAAAAAAAGTTAGGCGGATAAGCCTAATCATGCTGCAATATAATACTAGTAGATTCTGCAAAAACCTACCTACCACCGAATCAGTAAAACAAGGTTTTTTTGTTTTGAAAAAAAGTTGGGCATGGCTGGTGGTGCAAAACAATTTGTTAGTAGTGTAAGTTTCCATAATCATGTCCAAAAAGGAGTGACATAAGTAATACTAAGCCAAGAAAGAATTCACCCAAACTATTAGTTCACAATTGCAAATAACCATAGAAAAGAACATTTAAAAGAGGGTTAATGATATCATTAGTTCCTTGACTATGGACTATTCCACCAGTAATCTCTTGACAATTTATTTTTTCAAATTTTAGTCCCAAGAGTTTTAACAAGTCACGTGGCTAGTCCTTTTGATGGACGTCGTTAGTAAAATTCCATTAAGTGACCCATGTGCCTCCCACATGCATTTGAGTAAGGGTAAAATTGAAATTCACTTATCATCTTCTTCACCAATTCTTCAAACCCTAATCTCAAAAACACATACACTAATTTGTTAAACACACACATATTCATCAGGCATCAAATCAACCTCTTCCTTCGGCCACCGGCGGCTCAACCTCATCCCCAGCCACTCCCCCAACCAGTTCCGGTCAAAGACCATTTTGCTCTCGAGAACCCACCTTATTTTCAGAATCCCCACCCTCAATTTCATCCTATTTCGCCCTCCATCATGAGCAATAGCAACAGCAGCAATAGCACCAATAATTGAAACTATGAGACATTGTTACGAGACACTAAAGACTACTGTAGAGCCTAGTGGCGCCATAGGACTTGTTGCTGTCCTATTAGAGAGTTTCAGGCAAAATCTTACTTGGAAGGATTGCCACAATATCGGGATCGTACTTTCAAGAGGTAATGTTGATCTAGGCGTTCTTTGGCTTTGAGGGTGGCGAAATGGTGGGAGAGGTTCGAGAGGTGAAGATCGTTGGAGAGGATGGAGTCGGCTTCGATTTTGAGGTCAAGGAGGGCTTTAATGGAGGGCGAGTTGGACTCGGATGATTTGGAATGCGAGTTGGTTTGGAGCTCGTGGGAAGCTTGTTTGAGTGTTTCTAATACTTTGAGAACTTGCTGGGTCTCTTCTTTGACAACTTCGAATTTGACTTTCATGGAAGCCTTTCAGCCACAGAAACAGAGAGTTTTAGAGAGAGAGAGAGAGAGAGAGAGAGAGAGAGAGAGAGAGAGAGAGAGAGAGAGTTATAGTAAACCCAATTCATCAATTAACCCTCATACCCATCGCTCTCAGTTTTCGATACTGGTCATTTCGCTCTACTGCCAGACTTCATCGAAGCTGGGGAGGGGGAAGTGATGAGTGATTGTTTGATTGTTTAAGTTTATTTTTTAATTTGACCAATTAGTGTAATAATTACTAATCATAATTTTGTTTGAACACTATTACTAATATTCTAATTAAGTTAACATTAATATTTAATATTATAATTACATTGAGATAAATGACTAATATTTTTAATAAGATTAAGATAAAAATTTGTTTATTCAAATAAACAAAGATAAAAATTTGTTATAATTAAATTCCTCAAGGAATTTTCTATAATACCCTTGAAAAATGGCAAGTGCAACACACATTGACTTAACGAAATTTTATTAACGACATTTATAAAAAGGACTAGCCGCGTGACTTTTTAAAACTCTTAGAACTGAAATTTTAAAAAAAAATTGTTAAGAGACTACTGATAGAATAATTCATAGTCGAGGGACTAATGATTTCTTTAATCCTTTAAAAGAAAAGGAAACATAAAGAAGCAGTTGGAGGAAGAAATCAAAATAAAACAAGAGTCCCTCCATCGTACTCTTGTAAAGTTTGAAAAGAGTCTTAGAGTCAGGAAGGTTAAGAGTCTGTTTATTTGTGCATTTTGAATAAAATGCAGGGTAAAAATGTAACGTATTTTTTAACTTAGTGTTTTAATGTTTTGGTAAAAAATACTATATTTTCAAAAAGCAGTTGCATTTTAAAACACTAAAATTCTTAACTTTTTTCTAAAATGCAAATTTAAAAGCGTAATAGGGAATAAAAAATTACATTTTGATATAATATTACAAATGCATTTATAAAAAAAAAGTTACATTTTAAATAATCTGTGTTTTAAAAATGCTGCGTTTTGAAAACGTTACACCAAGCGAGCTCTAAAATCTGTATGTAATTTACTCATATAAATTTTGCAAGGACAACAACGTAGATAAGAAAAATGACTTCTTAATACGAAGCTATCCGATAAAGCCGTACCAACAAACGCTCAACTTACATAGGAATTAGATAGATAAGAAAAATGGCTTCTTATACGAAGCTATCCGATGAAGCCATATATACCAACAAACGCTCAACTTACATAGGAATTAGAAAGCCGTACCAACAAACGCTCAACTTCTGCATACGCTTTCTTTGCTCAGAGACTTATAACAATAAAATTTGAGTCACCTTCGGCGATTACCAACATTTGAACAAGTAATGTTTTCTATACAGCAGTTTATAGTATACATTTGTTGACCAAAGAATCGGAACTCAATTGATAATCAACTGCATCAAAGACTAAATGCAGCACGAATGACTTGTTACAGTTACCATTCGAGTTCCGTTAACAAGAACACAAACATTCAAGAGGCTGACAAGTAAGCTGGTGCGTAAAATACTCATTTCCTGTCGAATCATCAACTACGAAAAAAGAATATTTCAAAAGCCAACATTTCTTAGATTCATTATGATAGTTTAAACTTTAATTCCAGAAGCAAGCCTTTCAAATCCAAAAGACTTCATGTATGACCGAGACCAGACTAAGGCTCGGCAACAAAAGAAGGAAGACATTAAAAGACCAGAAAATTAGAGAGCCTTGAGGATCTCCTCAGCACTGGAGACAGTGAACTCCCCACCAGCTTCAATATTTGCAGCCACCACCTTGAGGTTATCAACCAAGAGAGCAAACCTTCGGGAACGGATGCCAAGCCCTTTCTCGGAAAGGTCAAGCTCAAGCCCTAGTGCATGAGTGTACTTTCCTGAGCCATCAGCTAGGAACTTAACATTCTTTGCATCCGGGTAAGTCTTAGCCCATGCCTTCATCACAAAAGGGTCATTGACTGCAAATAAAACAAAAATTAAAACTTATCACAAAAGAAAGAACCCAGACATAATATAGCACCGACTTCATCTTTCCATAGGATTCACGTAAGACTTCAGTTCACATGTATACACACAAACATTAGGTGTTTTGATATGTTTGTCTCCTAAAGCCATAAAGACATTTAACTAAACAAGTAGTTTGGCAGTAGAGCTTAAATGGGACCTTCCAAACAAGTTAGTGGGTTGTAATTTTGACTGTTATTTAGAAATAAAATTTATGCCAAAAGAAAGCAAAAAAATGATGAGACACTTTCCATGTTGGCCAACAGATTTAATAAAGTCAACAAGTCATATAGTCTACATAGAGGATGTAACACACTTTGTTCCCTAGAAAAAGGTGGTCTGTATTTCCAAGTTAATGTTCTAAAATCACTGTGGATGTTGCTCACTTGCTCTTGCTCCATTCCCAACTCAAACAACATAAACATAATTCATGTTATTGGCGAACCCAATTAACTACTAATCAAGCAAAAAATATAGGTTTAAGTAAATTTTTGGCCCCTGAACTTGTCACCTTTTAATCGTTTGGTCCCTTGTGAAAAAACCCTACATATGGTCCTTAGACTGGATTTCCGCCCCCAGTTTTCCTATTGGCTCTGTTAATGTTAGTTTTCTTGTCCAAGAAAGAGAGTAGTTTTTTAGGCAGCAAAGATATGGACCAACCAAAATGCCCTCAGAGACCCATATTTACAAAAGTGACCTTATCTAAAATACACACACATAACAAACACAAAAAGTGACCTTATCTAAAATACACACACATAACAAACACAAAGACGCGCACCTAGATACTTCCCACACACACATAACAAACACAAAGACGCGCACCTAGATACTTCCCAATTCACATCCCCCGAGTTCGAGCCCGTTTGTTCGCACGTTTTGGACAAATGCAGGGTTAAAACGCAACTTATTCCTTAACTTAGCGTTTCAATGCTGCGATAGAAAACGCTGCGTTTTCAAAAAGCAGCTGCGTTTTATAACGCAGAAATTCCTAATTTTTTTCCAAAATGCAGATTTTAAAACGCAGTAGGAAATAAAAAGTAGCATTTTGACATAATATCCCAAACACATTTATAAAGAAAAAAGCCGCGTTTTAAATAATCTGCGTTTTAGAAACGCTGCGTTCTTAAAACGCTACACCAAACGGGCTCTTCATTACAAAGTCAAAACAAAACCAAATTTCTTATATTTATCCTAATAATAGTTCAAACTTCAAACAACACAACTCAATATAACTGATCAATCCAGGTTTTCATCTGCTAACTTGCAAACAGAGGAATTCAAAATATCCAATTTTCAACTTACAGAGCATTTAGTCAACAATTTCTCACGGTTAAAACATGAGCAAAATTAACACAAAAAGTATTCTGAATCCACTTCAACAATAATCAATCATTAAAATGATCAATCATATGCAACTTATCTTCGATTCATACACTTAATCCAATACTTTCATGCAATTCAGTCAACTAATTATCCACAGCTAGACCCAGTCAAACAGAACAAATTCATACCTAGCAGAAGAATTTACCAAAAAAAAAAAGGAAAGAAAAGAAAAGAAAAGAAAAAAGATACCACTAATGAGCAGAAGATCCTCAACGCCCTTCGCTTTCAGCTCCTCCGATTTCTCGATGAATCCAGGTACATGCTTCATGCTATATCATTTCACACAACAAATTTAAATCCACAACACAGTTAAATCTAATTTCACGAAACGGCAATTTCACACTCGCCGACCTAAAGAGCCTGCAATCGCCGGTAAAATAAGACCAAATCAAGGAGAGAGAGAGAGAGAGACCTGCAGGTCGGAGTGAAGGCACCGGGAACGCCAAAGAGGACAACCTTCTTGCCGGCGGCGAGAGAGTGTACGGAAACGTTCTGGAGCTCATCTTTCTCGTCGAAGTAGGCCAAGGTACCATCGGGAATCGACTGACCAACGGCGATCGGAGCCATTGTTGCTATCCGAACTTGCTGTACTGTGTTTGATCGGACAGTGAAGAGGTGCGGTGTTGCTACAATGTCGCAAACTGAGCAAGTGATGTTGGTGATAAATGTTGGGTGGAATTTATAGTGTTAGGTGAGGTGTGGACTTGAAATGGTTTCTCATAAGCTGGATTCAATATAAAATTTCGTGTCCGGTCTGAATATCAGGAAGTTAACTTCCAGAATAAGTTGGTTTTTGACTTTTTGTTTAAGAACTTAACTTAGAGCCCTTACTATTAACGACGAGAATTGTCCGCCGGCCGGAAACTAATTATTTATTACTAATTCGATTTCTAAATAATTGTCTTATTTTTTGCCTGTTTTAAAAAAATTATTTTGTTTCTAATTTTTTTTTTCTTCAGAAAAACACTTTTACTATTTTAAGCTGATTTTTCTTCAAACTTTAATTACGGTGCCGCTTGCATATGGGCTTTAAAGAAAGTTACATATTATATCAATATTTATAATAGAGTCTACTACATCTGTTCCAAAATAATTATCGTTTTAGTAAAATTTTTTGTGCCAAAATAATTATCATTATTTGATTTCAAGAAATATTTGACCATATTTTTACCAAAATTACCATTATTTATTATTCTCATTAAAAAGAGTTGGTAAGAAGAAAAAGAAAAATACTCCTACAATTTTTTTACAATAAATGAACTTAAATAAAGGTAGATCAGTCTTTTTGAAAGTTTCCTTAATTTATATACAAATTACTAAAACGATAATTATTTTGAGATAAAGATAGTATTAATTTTTCCTAATTTGTGTACACAGTCAAACATAATAATTATTTAGGAACGGATAGAGTATTATTTTTTCAAAATTTCCATCCAATTTAAATGGTAAGCAAATTAATGGATAACATCGTAAATGCCATCTCTAACCAATTACTTACTACCTCCGTCCAGAAATAATTGTCATTTTAATAAAGTTTTTTTGTTCCAAAATAATTATTGTTAGAGGATTTTAAGAAATATTTGCTCATATTCTACCAAAATTACCCTTATTTATTACTCTCATTAAAGAGAGTTGTAAAGAGGAAAGAAAAAAAATACTCCGTACTCATGTAACTTATTATTTATTACTCTTATTAAAAAGGGTTATTAAGAGAAAAGAAAAAAAAAATACTCATCCAACTTATCTACAATTAATGAACTTAAATAAGGAAAGATCAGTTTTTATGTAAGTTTCCTTAATTTGTTTGTAAATTACTAAAATAAAAATTATTTTGGGATGAATATAGTATTAATTAGATTAGATAAAAATTTAAATGAAATATTTAAATCTGTTCACTATTCTTGTTTGTTGTTACAAGTGGACTATTATACCCGCCCATAATTGGTCGACAAAAATTTAGAACATTCCGCCTTACGCGTATATATTTTTTTGTAAGACGGATTTTTTATTCGATCTAACGTTTGTTGGTGGGCTGAACCGTTAGATAGTAGGACTCTATCTTACAAAGGCTTAAATATCAATTTGGTCACTCTACTTTCACTCAAAATTCATTAAGCTCACCATACTTTCTTTTTTCACACATTAATCACTTTACTTGGACTGGAGAATCAATAAGCTCACTCAATCAATGAGCTTATTGATTGAAAAAGTCTAAGTAGAGTGATTAAAGTGTGAACAAAAATAGTAAAGTGAGCTTAATGAATTTTTGGTGAAAGTAGAGTGACCAAATTGATATTTAAGCCTCTTACAAATTATGATTCATATGACGATCTCACATGAGACTTACTTTAATTAAAACTAGTTATAGAACCCGTGCTCTGCACGGGTGCAATTTAACATTGAGATTAATCGATATATTTTAGGAGTATTTTTATAAAAATAAAATTATAATTGATATAGGCATTTGTTGACTTAATGTTTTAAAAAAGTTAGGTTTTGTCAATATACGCAAATTGATGATCATTTTTAGTATAATACTTTCATTTTAGAATAAATATTTGTTATCGATTTGTATATGGGTATGAGTAAATCGTTATTTCTATATATTTTTTTTATTCCTAAAGTATCTTTCAATGATATCAAATTGTTGAATTATCAACCCCAAAAATATCGCCTAACCAAAACCAAAATACCAAAAAGTGAAAGATCGAGAAAATAAAAACAATAAAGATGTGCAAAATAAAAAGAAAAAATTTTAAAATTGAAATTGAACAATTCAACTACAACGAAACCCAAAACCATAAGTCAGACCCAAATTTAAAATGGAAGCTAAAATCAAATATCATGAGCTATATAAATAAAACGAATTCAATATACCATGATCCGGAGGAGAGAGAGAAATCATCATTCCTTCAGACAAATGATGTTTCACCTTACTTATTGTCTACAAAAGGGAAAAGTTATCTTGCAACCGAACGAAGGGAGTGATGGGCACATACTTTATAAGTTTTTCAATACCAATGGAGATATCTCAAAAAATTAAAGATCGAACCGTTTGGAATATAGAGTGGTAGGAACCATTGTAAAAAATAATTAATTTCATTACAAATATGTGGGAGTTACAAATAATGAAGCACTTAATGAAAAAGTAATTAGCAAGAAGGGAGTTACAAATCTCTCTCTCTCTCTCTCTCTCTCTCTCTCTATATATATATATATATATATATATATATATATATATATATATATATTAGAAACCCAACTTTTTGATTTTAGAGAGAAAATGAAATTAAATATGGTGGTTACGAAGTAGATATAACTATGGTTCATTTGAAATGAATTTCTTTTAAAAAATAATTAAATGTGTTTTTTTTAGAAGAATTAAACGTGTTATTAATCACTTAAAAAAAAGGTTTTGAGCGATTATTGTCATAGGGTAATAGTAATAGCTCATATTAATACTTATAAAATTATATTATTGAATATATAATAGTAATACCTAATACTATTAATAACTATTAATAATACTTATAAGATTAATATTATTGAATATTTAATAGTAATACCTAATACTATTATGTCGTAGTTATATACTACCTAATAATAATACCTATAAGATTAATATTATTAAATATCTAATAAGGTATAAACACTATATGTTAAATCTATTATTATTATGTATAGTTATTAGCTAAGGATATACTATTAGTAATAATAATAGGGATTACCCTTAGTAATAATTTTAATAGGGATTATTACTCTCATATCATAACTATTATATTATTAGTAATTATAAAAGGGATTATAACTCTCGTATCATAGCTATTATACTATTAATAATTATAATAGATATTATTACTTTGATATCATAGATATTATACTACTCCATTAGTAATTATAATAGAGATTAGTTTTTTTATACCAAAATGAAGATGATTTATATATAGATACACGAAGAGGCAAGTATTTGAATGAACCTGGATATCTTTTAAGTTGCCAATATCGGTTATAAAACTCTTTATGTGAGAATCTTCTTCCCCATGATATATGTAGCATTTTAAATAAATACATAAAATATAAATGGTTGAGTTGGTCTAAGGTGCATGTTTTAATTCAAAAGGGTTGGGTTCAAATCTCACTAACAACATTGTTTTATTTTCTAGCTTTTCATTTCCTTGCCAATAGCTAAAGTTCCTCTACTAATGTATTTGAAAAATGATATATACCACAATATCATATCTATAGTACTTAGCTAAGACTATTAGCTAATTGTACCCTCCCTAGAATTCAAAAGTCAAGCCATGAGAATGCATCTTTAACCAAAGGGGGTAGAGATGTTAAAAGGGCCACGGCTCGTAGGGTTGGCCCGTTTAAACCGAAAAAAATAGGGTTAGGGTTCAATATTTTTGGCCCGTTTAAAATCAGGGCTTTTTAGGGCTAGCCCGTTTAACCCGCAACCCGTTAGGGTTGGCCCGCTAGCCCGCGTAATATTAATTAGCCCGTAAAAAGTTTAGGAGATATGTAAAATAACCACCATGAAAATAAAAGCAACAACCTTTAATCCAAAGTCAAACACATTTATCATTTTCATTACAGGTTTTCTTTGTGTACTTGTGAATAAATACTGAAATATAAACAAATTTTTTGAAAATAACTGCTAAGTAAATCTATTACATTATTTATTTTGAGAATAACAAGTTAGAAATTATAAGACATTGATGTAAAAAAATGTCTAGCTTATATTTCTTTTGAAAACATAAGAAATTATCAAAGTTATGAATGGTTTATCGATTAACCATTTCAAAATATTGTTATATTATATCTTTAATCATGGCCCGATAGTAGCCCGTTTAGCCCGAAACCCGCTAGGATTAGGGTTAGGTTTGCAATATTAGTGGCCCGAAAAAATTGGACCGTTTAGCCCGTGGCCTGTTAGGGCCACAACCCGTTAGGACTGGCCCGAAACCGCTAGGGCTAGCCCGTTTAACATCTCTAAAAGGGGGTGAGGTGTCACATCCTTAGACATCATCACCAACTTTAAATATATATATATATATATATATATATATATAGATTTGTTGCAATCATTGAAATTTAGGATTTGGATGAAGTCATAATATTAATGATAGGATAATGATAAATGACTCGAATTGAGATGTCAAAAAAAAAAAAATTTAAGTAAATTTAGTGATTAGTGTTAAAGGTGTTGAAGTAATTTTGTAATCCACATGACCAAATTATCTTAAAATCTAAATTCAAATCTTACATCCAACCACCTTATTAATGACTAATTCAAGGACAAAATAGTAATTTACTTAACACATTAATTACTAAAACATACTCCCTCCGTTTCACCAAAAGTCTCTACGTTTAAAAAATTTAATAATTAAGAGATATATTAGTATCATTAGAGTTGGTCATAATTACAAAAATACTTTAAACACAACCAAAATATTTACAATATAATTGAAGGGTAAAGATAATAGGAATTATGGATATTTTAAAAATAATTTTTAAAAATGGACTCTTTATATGAATCATCCTAAAATAGAATAGTCAACTTTTTTTCTATAACGGAGGGAGTAATTAATTACATCCAATAACATTTTTGGACGTCTCGGCTGTTTAAAGTACCCTAAATGACAAGTATAAGTGAATTATGATACTCGGTATTCTGGAACCTATAATTGAAATTTGTTGCAATTGTGAAATTTGCGACTTCGATGAAGTCAAAATATTAATAAGAAGTATCCACAAATTATCTAAACAAAAAACATGAAAATCAAATTAACTAAAACAAAATCCACAAATTTTCTAAAATGGAAAACATTCATGAAAGTAGATTGAATAATCAAGGGAGACGCTAAACGCAGCCCCCCTATATGTTAAACGCAGCCTCCTCCGGCGATATTACTAACTTGTCATCGGATGTTTATGTTTCGGATATGTATGTTTTCGACACATTTTGTATTAAATTTTATTTTTTTCTGTTATTATTGAGTTATAATTTACATTTTAAAAAAAAGGGGTACATGCGCAAATGTGGGCTAGTCTAAGGAGCTTGATTTGGTCCGACATTCGTGTATGTAGGTCACGCTTGCACATGAGTTTACTGGTCCGGACCTTAAAACAAACTAGGATTTGCACTCCCCTACGGGCGTACACGTGAGAGAGGGCTTCTATGCTATACAAACTTATCCCTTATAAGAAAGAAGCTTGTATATAAACTGGCATTGCCTTTACTTTCTTTCTAATGTGGGACAAACTCAATTATCCAATTTCAACCCACCTACTTTATGCATTAATATCTCCATCATCCTAACATCATTATGGATGAATAAATATACGATTTCGATGTTCCCACAGAGTAAAGCACATTTCCACAATTATCTTTGTCATCCGATAAACGAACCACTAAGAAATTTAATACAAAATATGTTGAAAACACACACATTCGAAGCAAATGAAAGTGAGAGCTTTAAGTTGAATATTTTCTACATATAAAAGATGAATGCAAGTTAGTAATTTCGCAGGGGGGCTGCGTTTAGCGCCTATGATAATCAATTGAAGGAATTATAGGGAATCCCATGTAGAGATTCTGAAACTGATACCCCTTCCGAGGTCTGGCCGAGATACAGGGCCGGTCTTGACTTTATAGGGGCCGGGGCAAACAAGAAATATGAGACCCTCAATATAAAGGAAGACAAGATTTAAACATATGTGTGTATATATATAAAGTTAGAATATAATTATTTTATCATACAAGTTCCCACAAAATTTATTTCGAATTTGTATAAGAATAAATTAAGTACTTAGCCAAAATTAAGTTTGTTCAAAGAACAATAAAACCTGATTTTTGTTTTTAATTTGCAAAACACCCCACTATTAGTTTGTTCCTCGATTTGAGAATCAAGATCTCCTTCCCCACTTTAACCCTCCTTGGCTCCTTATGGTGTATTGGTTGCTATTAGAATTATTGATTAGGCGCCACAAGTAACAATATTATTTGGTGGATGATTGGATGACACTGATATGACAAATTGAAAAATTGACAATATCCTTTTTGATTCTTGCTGTGAATAGAGAGATCAACGACGCAAGCTCAAGTAGTGAAACAGAGAGAGAGAGAGAGAGAGAGAGAGAGAGAGAGAGAGAGAGAGAGAGAGAGAATTCTAACGTTAAGAATGAGAAAGAGTTATGGAGAAGAGGAAAGGGTTCCAACGTTACGAAACTCTTCATATTTCTTTTCTTTTTTTCTCTTTTCTAAAGCCCTTTTTCTTTTTATTTTAGACCCAAATAAGTTAAGTTTAATATTTGAGCCCTTCTATTTTCTTAATAATAAAAACAAGGGCTCATATTAGTTTAATATTACAAATATGAAAGTTTGCTTATTTTTTAAAAGAGGTCCAATTCTTTCTCCTCAAAAAAAAAAAACCCAAAAAATCTTATTATATACAAATATTTCAAGTTATATATATATATATATATATATATATATTACTACTTTTGTCTCAAAATAATAAATCTTTTTTGGATGTTCTAAGATAATATTGCTCGCTTTTTTCGTTTAGAAAATTTTTAAATCAATTGTCTATTGTGCTCTTTTTGTTTATGAGATATAAAAATACGTGGTCCTATTAATTTGACACCAATAGTGATAAACTGGGGGCATTAAAGAAAAATAACATAATCAAACACTATGGGATAATTTCAATTTTGGTACACTAAGTTGACCTCCATTTTAGTTTTGGTACCCACTGTAGCAAGTCAATCAAAGTTCATCCTAAACGTTTTCAAAATTCATTAATATATTTTGATACTTTTCTTTAATGCTCGTTAACTACTAACGTGTAACCTGTTATCCTAGGTTGGAAAAGGTTGAAAATCGGCTTAATACTTTGCAACAGGTTTCACAAATTACATACCCTCCTCATTTATCCCCAATATCATCCCGTTCTAATTCAAGCCCTAATTTTTTTCCCCTTCTCATTTCAGCCCTAATTTCTCATCCAATTTCAAGCCCTTCTCATTTTCGCAAGTAGTAAACCCTAATTTCTTACCCAATTTCTAACCTTTCTCATTGTTGCAAGCAGCGAACCCTAATTTCTTGAGCTCCCATGACGAGAAGAAGCAATGATGCATCGCAACCATATTATGTCATGTGTTTCATAAATTGTCTTAGCTCATAATTTGTATAATTTCTTTCATTTTCTCTTAGGTGTATAAATTTTTTTAAGGGTTGGAGAGGCCTTATTCTAACGCCTATTATTATTATTTAATGCCTTTGAATGACTACAATTAAGACTATGTGGTACCTTTGGTGTGGATAGAATGGTGCCTCTAGTGAGGCTTTAAACACGAGTAGTACCAACAACCCAGAATGTTTAGTATCGTCGTACTTATGCCCTCGAATGCTTATTGAGAGAGAGAGAGAGAGAGTGCTTTTCATTGTGCACTTTGTTCAAGTGCTTTTCATCAATTCGAATGTATCCTATCCTATTTATACTACTAATTGTAGACACCAGATTTAGATAGAGTTAGCTGCTCAAGGAATGTTTCAAATGCCCAAGGCGTCCATATTCAATTGTACTAGAAAAGACTAACAACATAACGTTTCAACATCACCAAATCATCGTTCATTACAGGTTTCATATTTAACTTTGAAATCTTTTCGACTGTCAACTTTATACGACATAACTTTACCAAGGAAAAAAAGAAAAAGAAGGAAATAAGAGGAAGCACGAAGGATTATTGCACCCTCCCCCCCTTTCTTCCTTCCTCGCTCCCTTTGGGCTTCGAGGAAAAGATTTGGTGTCGGGATTGGAGGCAGGAGTATGTAATAATACTTACAAGTTATATATGCAACTCAAATGGCATGTATAATGGGAGAGCTAACAACGCTTAACACAGGCGATTCTTTAGACTTGGCAATATTTTCTTCTTTGATGTCATCCCCTTCATCCCAAATCTTTGGTTCCTCACAACAACCATAAGCCCAACTGCAAGCAAGGTAGTAGAAGAAATTTGCCGCACACAAAATGGTAAGAATCCAATAGTAGTAGTCATAGTGACCCTTATTGAGATTATTCGCGACCCAACTCCCGTTCCTTCCTCCTTTCGTGTAATCGTCGATAATAGTCACGATAAGGCTCCCGACCAAATTCCCGACTGCCATTCCAAGTGCAAATAGAGCCACTCCAATGCTAGCCATGCTCTTGGGAAACTGCGAGTAGTAAAACTCAATTTGCCCGATTGCATTGAAAGCCTCAGATAATCCAATCAAGCAATGTTGTGGCACTAGCCAATATGCTGACATGTTCACTATTGCTTTCCCGTTGTCTGCAAATCCTTCAGCAATGGCTCGGTTCCGTCTCTCTCTCTCCACGAGTGCTGCAACTGCCATGGCTATACATGACAAGAAAAGCCCAATTCCCATCCTTTGTTGAAGACTAATCAAGTGAGTCCGTTTTGTGAACTTTGATAGTTGAGAAATGAGGATTTGATCGTAGAAGGCAACCCATATTAATAAAGTCAGGATTCCAAATGCACTAAAGGTGGCTGCTGGGATTTTGAAATTTCCAAAGAGGCGTCTGTCCATCGTGTTAGCTTGGAGCACCGGAAATGAATGTTGGCTGATGGTTACGGCTATCATTATACCTGCAGACCAAATGGGGAGAACTTTGATGAGTGCTTTGAGTTCTTCCACTTGTTGAACTGTGCATAGGTTCCACTGTTGTATCGCTGATCCGTTAGAATTCAAGTCTTTCTCCGGGTTTCTAATGATGCAAGCTTTGTTCAGGAACCTACAACGAGAGAGACACAATGCATTTATATCGTTAATTGACATCTGCAACAAAAGAAAAAAGAAGGGCTCACCAATCTTAGAAGAATTGTGCATCTTTACCAACCATTGAGAAGATTCTGATATTCGATTAGATTAAAGAGGTTTGTGTTGGTCCATATATCATAGGAATATAGTTTTCGCATTCTATTAGGGACGATTATAACTATACAAACATAGATGATAACAATGACATCAAATTAAAAAAAGCTTGAAAGATGTCGACAAGTGATAATTTTACTAATAATGGACCTTATTTGCATAGCAAATATCAAAATCTGTGCTTGAAATGAAAAGATGTATGTACAAAAAAGTACCGTAGTTTTTCTGTTGGTGAAAGGAGCTTGGAGCCGGTGTTATAATGATACCATCCATCCGAATTATTTGGTGGTAAAGCAAGGTGTTTGTTCTTGAAAGCCACTGCTATAACTTGGAAAAGACCAGTAATCAAGCTCTTGTTTGCCTTAATTTTGATATAAAGAGGAGAACCAACTAAGAACAGGACAGTTGACAGAAACATTAGACCAGCAGGAACTCCAAATCCCACAACCCAACCAAATTCAGTTTGTATATAGACTATGACTGTCACTGAAATCAAGACAGAAACTCCAATTGAAGCATAATACCAGCTGAAAAACCCTTGCAAGATCCTCGGGGTTCTTGGGTCATCCGGTCTGTCAAACTGGTCTGCCCCAAAGGCTAACGAGCATGGCCTAATGCCGCCAGCTCCTACTGACATAATGGCGAATGATGAAAAGAGAAGCGCGAGTTGGGCATTGTTCGCTTTGGCACAATTTCCAACATTTTGATCACAATTGGGAGGTTGTGCTCCCGGTAGTATGGCTGTTATCCACAACACTATCATTCCCTGTGAAAAGAGTATGATTTAGTTCAGTCATCACAAATTTAAGTTGGTATAGAGAAAGTACAAGTCTTTGAATAAACTTTTTCTTGAGTTATTTCTCCGCTTGCTCGACAGCACGGGCACGGGTAACACTGCGTGTATGTATTAGACTCGTGAAAAAATTTAACGGCTTAGAATTTTTTGGATACTTACAACTAGAGTAACAACAGTTCCCAATGAAATCACGCGAAAACGGCCCAAGTAAGAATCAGAGAGGAAAGCTCCCAACGTTGGCATGAAATTCGCTATAGCTCCCCACAAGAACAAAATTTTTGCGCCGCTAGCATTACTCAAGTGATACTCGTTTGTAAGATATAAGATCATGTTTGCATGAAGCCCAACACTCGCAACCTTTTCAAATGCCTCGTTTGCTATAAATTAAAAACAAACAATATGGATCAAATAACGAAATAATATTTCCATCGCCCCCAATTGAAAATACGAAATACAAGCAAAACATTTCACCTATAACAAAAGGCATGGTTCGAATTCCCCCTTTTCCATTTCCACCTTGCTTCGAGGCGTTCTTTTCAATATCCGTGCTTTCCATTGCAACGAACTGATACCGAGAAGATTTTCAGTAATAAGAGTAGACTCCAATACGAAGAAATAGAAGGTAAGGCTTGTTCGAATACCGCTGTCATTTGGCTATGTAGTTTGGATTATGCTCGGGCAATCCGCTTTCAATTAAATGCATATTCCAAAAATAGTAACCTTTTGGGAGAGATGACTATTCATGACAAAGAACTGGTTGTTACCAAAGATGCCACTTTCCTTCTTCAGCAAATTTGTCATGAACTATGATGCCATAAATACTTGGTCATTTTCACCAAACTTTTAAAGAGTTGGGTGGAGAAAGCAAGATAAATCTTGTCATATCTGTTCAGTTTTATCTCTTATGTTCTTCATTGAGAATGGATCAACACAACTTCTTTAGATTCAAGATTGTTACAAAAAGTTGGAACAAAGAGCCCGTTTGGTACAGTGTTTTAAAATCGCAGCGTTTTAAAAACGGAGGTCTTTCCTTATAAATACGTTTGGGATATCACTTCAATACGCAACTTTTTTTTTCTAATAGCGTTTTAAAACCTGCGTTTTGGAAAAAAGCTGGGAATTCCAGCGTTTTAAAACGCAGCTGCGTTTTGAAAACGCTGCGTTTTTTGCCGCAGTATTGAAACACATTTTTTGCAAATAAGCTGCGTTTTATCCCTGCATTTTAGCCAAAACGCTCGAACAAACGGCTCTAACGACAACTATGTCTGAATTTTTCAGAGTGAAACCTAGTACACAGTTAGCAATCCAGAACACATTTTTAGTGGGGCACAAATTTAATAATATTTCATAACAAATAAATATCTACGAAAACAAACAAAATACATAAATCAAACAATTTTCTATACTTTAAATTCTTAAAATTTGGATTTAATAATAAATGGAAAAATGAAATATCAATTTCTTGCTCCAATTCATCAAACCCAACATTCGAATCAACCAATTAAACCCCAAATTAAATGGCCTAATTTTGGATTAAATAAATAAAGATTTTTTACCAAGGCCCAGAACACACAAAACCACATACATTGTACAAAGAGATAATTGCAAGAAAAAATTAGACCTGGTTTCGAAATTTCAAATTAAACCATGTTTTTTTTTCTGACCAATTAAACTACAAATAATTGTCTTTTTTTTGCAATCAAAACCTTCCGTTAAGTGGAGGTTAGCTATACTAACGGATTGCTAAGTTGGCATCCTAGTTGGCGGCTAACGTGGGTAAAGGCAATAGAGTTGCCACGCGCTGCGTAGTTCCAGCCAAAATTACTCCAAAACAAACCTTATATTATTTTATAATTTCAAAACAAACTCTGGAATATTACAAAATCTCAGTAAATCTACTTCAAAATGAACCTAATAATAATAAACCTAATAATAATAATAATAATAATAATAATAATAATAATAATAATAATAAACCTAATAATAATAATATAATAATAATAATAATAATAATAATAAACCTAATAATAATAATATAATTAATAATAATAATAAAAATAAACCTAATAATAATATAATAATAATAATACTAATAATAAACCTAATAATAATAATATAATTAATAATAATAATAATAATAAACCTATTAATAATATAATATAATAATATAATAAACCTATTAATCTAATAATAATAATAATAATAATAATAATAATAATAATAATAATAAATAAATAATAATAAACCTAATATTATTTTATTAATATTGATAATAAAATAATGGATATTTTAGTTGAGAAGGGGCCTCAACAGGAAATGAATCTCGTGTTTCCTTTCGACAATAGTTCTCGACATTTTTCATATTCTTCTTATTCTAGAAAATTGAGTAATGAAGAGACTAGCGATAGAAAATGATTGGTTTACTCTAAACATGTGGATAAAGTATGTTGTTTTTGTTGCAAGTTGTTTAAATCAAATAGCAAACAAAGTGCATTGGCAAATGATGGATTTAAAGCTAGATTGAAAGCACCTTAGTGAGAGACTCAAATAACATGAGAATAGTGTTGAACATATGACTAACATGAATACTTGGAATGAATTAAGAACAAGATTGAGCAAAAATCAAACAATTGATAATGATTTGCAACAAGAAATTACAAAGGAGAAAGAACGTTGGAGACAAGTTTTGATTAGAATAATTTCTGTTGTGAAATGTCTTGGTAAATACAATTTGGCTTTTAGAGGATCAAATGAAAAGCTTTACCAAGTTAGTAATGACAATTTTTTGGGATTGATTGAGATGATTGCTGAATTTGATGTGGTAATGCAAGATCATATTAGACACATTCAAAATCATGACATTCATCATCATTATCTTGGTGACAAGATTCAAAATGAATTGATTTCTCTTTTGGCCCAGAGTGTCAGAGGTTCTATTATTGAGATCATTAAAGAGGCGAAATACTTTTCTATAATTCTTGATTATACTCTAGATGTTAGCCATCAAGAACAAATAAGTTTGATAATACGATGTATGAATATGTCAAGCAACAAAATAAATGTAGAGTAGTACTTTTTAGAGTTCTTGAAAGTAGATGACACATCTGGATTATGACTTCTCAATGAATTAATGGATGCATTTAAGTCTCTTGATCTTAATGTCAATGATGTTAGGGGTCAAGGTTATGATAATGGTTCTAATATGAAGGGAAATCACCAAAGGGTTCAAAAGCGATTGCTTGAAATAAATCCAAGAGCTTATATATGTCATGTGTTTGTCATAGTCTTAATCTCACTCTTTCTGATATAGCTCATTCTTGCGTTAAAGCCGTTTCATTTTTTGGAATTGTGCAACGTATATATGTATTATTTTCAAGTTCTCCAAAAAGATGGAAGGTTTTACTTGATAATGTTTCGGGCTTAACTGTGAAATCATTGTCCAATACACGTTAGGAGAGTCGAATAAAAAGTGTTAAACCTATTAGGTTTCAATCTCCTTAAATAAGATTGGCATAGTGGAATTATTTAGATCTCCTGATAATGCCAAGTCAAAGAGTGAAGCAGAAAATTTGGTTAGTGCACTTGAGAATTTTGAATTTTTACTTGGTATGGTTATTTGGTATGATATTTTATTTGTTATTAACATGGTGAGTAAAAAGTTGCAGTCTAAATCTATGTGCATTGATGCTACCATGGAGCAATTATAAGGTGTTATGGTATTTTTTGAGAAATATAGAAATGAAAGTTTTGTCTTTAGTATGAATATTGCTAAAAGTCTTGCACATGAGATGAATGTAGATACATTTTTAACTAAACGTCGTATTATTAGGAAAAAACAATTTGGTGAAAATGATCATGATGAAGAAATACAATCAGTTGTGAAATCTTTTAAAGTTAATTACTTTCTTGTTGTTGTGGATATGACAATTGCTTCGTTGAAGAATAGATTTGAGCAATTAAGAACACTTGATAGTATTTTTGGATTCTTATTTGATTCAAAGAAGTTGAGGTCATTAGATGACAGTGAACTAAAAGAATGTTCCACTAATTTTACAACTACTGATGTGATTCCCAACGAGACCCACAAGTTATAACGAACTTGGAACCACGCTTTCGGAATTACCTCGCGGAAACGTACGCCTAGGACTTGAATAACAATCACAAGGATGATCGCAACCCTTAGTTTCGCAATGAACTAAGAACCTTGATCGATTCGAAACCCTTAATTATTGATTAATTAAGAACCACGAATTAGAATGTCACACAAACTTAATCCAAAGTTTGCAAAATGCTAACAAACCATGTTTGTCAAGAAAGAGTTTAAACTCACACTATTTTTTAATGATGAGGAACGTGAATCAAGTCTTATCAACAACATTTTTGGACGCAAAAGCCTTAAAAAGTGAGCCCATAAGTTGAAGGATGAATTTGGAAGCTTTTTAACGCTAAATGAATGACTTTAGGGGGTCAAAGTGCGCTTTTCAAAAGTGGGCTTTTAGAAAAACGGGATTTGTTCCCCTATTCTCCAAGTTAAAACCGAATGAAAGTCTTGTAAAGATCCAAGGCCGGTTGGGACTCTTTCAAAGACCAAAACCGTGTGGAAGTCTTATGGTTTCTCAACTCAAATCTGAACCATACATTCGGACAAGGCTTGTTAGTAGAGTTCTAGTTGTTTTCTTAGATAGTATTTTAATTCTATGTTAATATAAACTCTAGTCCTTAGTTAATTAGAAGTGTTATTCAAAAGCCTATAAATAGGCATTTTCTTTCATTGTAAAATACAGAATTTTATTATTAAAAAATAGTGTGAGTTTAAACTCTTTCTTGACAAACATGGTTTGTTAGCATTTTGCAAACTTTGGATTAAGTTTGTGTGACATTCTAATTCGTGGTTCTTAATTAATCAATAATTAAGGGTTTCGAATCGATCAAGGTTCTTAGTTCATTGCGAAACTAAGGGTTGCGATCATCCTTGTGATTGTTATTCAAGTCCTAGGCGTACGTTTCCGCGAGGTAATTCCGAAAGCGTGGTTCCAAGTTCGTTATAACTTGTGGGTCTCGTTGGGAGTCACATCATTTGGTATCAAAGCAAAGGCTATTGGTAACAATCTTTCTATCCCTATTTTATTATCTTGTTCTTAATTCCTTCATTCCATAATCCATACACTATCTATTCTAATCATCTTTTTGTGCCACAGAGTTTTCTTCATCTTTTCTTCTTCAAGCCGTCCCAAAAGAGGCAAATAGTCAAAAAAAAAAAAAAAAGAAGGCAGAATTTTCCCTTGATAATTCGGCCAAGCTAGTACAAAATTTTTTTTAGAAATTGTATAGTGTGTGTTCTTGGTGTTCTTGAGATACCCAAGCCCACTAGTAAAAAAAAAAACCCAAAATTTCAATTTATCATTTATCCCGTTATTCATTCATTCGTTTTTAATTATTATTCTATTCTTGCTTTCATTGTGGATTGCATCCTACATTGAAAAAAAAAAAGAAAAGTGGAGTATGTTGGAGGATATGTTAGATACCTTTCATTCCCGTTGTACAATCAATGGAAGAGTTTGTAATCTAACTATTGATGGATATAGTGATACTAATAATTTGGTGAGTACAAAAGTTATTGACAAGTTGGGTATTCATGTCCAAATGCTTCTTTACCCTTACAGGTGGCTGCATGAAGGTCGAGAAATTAAAGTGACTAAACAAGCACTAATTTCTTTTTCTATTGGGGATTATGAAGATGAAATTTGGTGTGATGTGATGCCGTCGCAAGTTGAGCAATTGGTACTAGGTCTACCGTGGGTACTTGATCGTCGAGTTAAGCATGATGGATTCACCAACAGTTTTTCTTTTGTATCCAATCAAAAGAAATTCACTCTTGTACCTTTGTCCCCAATGGAGCCCCATGAAAGAGAAAGATTTGAGAGTGAGCAAAATGTTGAGAAAGAAACACTTGAAAGAGAGATGCTTGAGAGAGAAAAGATAGCAAGAGAGAGGTGTGAGAAAGAGAATGTTGAGAGAGTGAAAAGTGAGAGAAAAGTAGAAGAGGGAGAAAACGAAAGTGAGAGTTTTATTTTATATACTAACGATGTTCACATTATTTTCTCTAGCTTTGTTCCATCTATCTCACAGGAATATTCAAATGAGAGACATGTTTGTTCAATCAAATTCATCAAGATGTTTCCTTACCTCATTCAATACAAGCAAGGTGACGATTCGAGGACGAATCCTTTCGAAGAGGGGGAGAATGATGAGGAACGTGAATCAAGCCTTATCAACAACATTTTTTGGACGCAAAAGCCTTAAAAAGTGAGCCCATAAGTTGAAGGATGAATTTGGAAGCTTTTTAACGCTAAATGAATGACTTTAGGGGGTCAAAGTGCGCCTTTAGAAAAACGGGATTTGTTCCCCTATTCTCCAAGTTAAAACCGAATGAAAGTCTTGTAAAGATCCAAGGCCGGTTGGGACTCTTTCAAAGACCAAAACCGTGTGGAAGTCTTATGGTTTCTCAACTCAAATCTGAACCATACATTCGGACAAGGCTTGTTAGTAGAGTTCTAGTTGTTTTCTTAGATAGTATTTTAATTCTATGTTAATATAAACTCTAGTCCTTAGTTAATTAGAAGTGTTATTCAAAAGCCTATAAATAGGCCTTTTCTTTCATTGTAAAATACAGAATTTTATTATTAAAAAATAGTGTGAGTTTAAACTCTTTCTTGACAAACATGGTTTGTTAGCATTTTGCAAACTTTGGATTAAGTTTGTGTGACATTCTAATTCGTGGTTCTTAATTAATCAATAATTAAGGGTTTCGAATCGATCAAGGTTCTTAGTTCATTGCGAAACTAAGGGTTGCGATCATCCTTGTGATTGTTATTCAAGTCCTAGGCGTACGTTTCCGCGAGGTAATTCCGAAAGCGTGGTTCCAAGTTCGTTATAACTTGTGGGTCTCGTTGGGAATCACATCAACTACTTTTTATCATGATAATGTGTTGGATGTGGATTTACATGATCTTTTTTCTGAAATAAGAGTATTGCAAATGACTTTACCAAATGAGTCAATGTCAATGATTGAATTTGTCAAAGCTCGAGATTGTTATTCAAATGTTTCAATTGCTTATCGAATCTTATTGACCGTACCTGTGACTGTAACATCAGCTGAGAGACGTTTTTCAAAGTTAAAATTATTGAAAACCTATTTGAGGTCATCAATATCACAAGAAAGGTTGAATGGTTTGGCTATTTTATGTGTTGAGAAAGATATGTTGAACAATATTGATCTTGAAAGTATTATCGATGATTTTGTATCTAGAAAAGCACGAAAAAAATATTTTTCATCATTAGTTTGTTTGCTTGTTAGTGCAGTTATGTTGCAGAGTTGCTGATTGGTGCTTGGTTACGGTACGGTTGCGCTGTTTTGTTGCTGCTAGTGATGTTTTGTTGTTGTTTTTGTTCTTTTCCTGTTGTAGTAATTTTGTTGTTATGACAATTTAAAATATGTTGTTAGATACTATTTATGATAATTTAGTCTTAGTATTTTGTTATAATTTGAATTTGGTTAATTAAACAAGGGTCCTTCTTTTAACTTTGCCCCGAACCTATAAAATGCTAGGAACGACCATGCAAATAAAATATATGCGACACTTAACGGGAGGGACCACGTTGAACACGAATCCTAAATACATTGGTCACATTTTAAATATTGAAAGTACGTTTATCAAATCGGTTATCCCTAATTGTATGATGGGTAAGAAAATTATTTTCCAATTTAATAAACCAATGTAATACTATCAAGTATGGCTTAAATATCAAAACTTAGTTCTCTTTCTCTTCGCCCTACAATTTCAAAAGGTCCGATTGTACAAATATTTTTTAGACTTTAATAGTTGTATTTTAGCAAAAGTGTCACGTTTATCACTCCGATTAATTTTTTTTTTTTTGGATGAAAAGCTTATAACTTTTTCGAAAACCCAAACTACCCTTATTGATATCACGTAGTATTGACGTGGATTCTCTCACCCTCACCACATACCATCTCAATGTTCTAAAAATCGCTAGGCGGGTGCTAGGCGCCAGAGCAGGGCCTAGCGCCTAGGGGCCTAGTCGGGATCTAGTCGGAGTCTAGGCGGGGCCTAGAAATTGAGACATAATTACACATTAGGTTCATACCAAACCTAGTGCAACAATAGTAAATAGCTAAATATGACCAAATAAACTAAAAGTAATTATTACATTACAAGATTAAAAGTTAAAATTAAAAATTAAAATCAAATTCTCTATCATTTCAAAGTGGAGGGAAAAAGGGAATACTTTAATAACTTGAGGGGGGAAGGAAAATACTTAGAAAAATATTTTAATAACTTGAGGGGGGAGGTTGTAATTTTGAAAAGTGAATTAAAACCTTAAAACTAAAAGCTGACCGCCCGTCTCTCTCTCACAATTCACAAAATTTTCACAAATGCCTCTCTCTCTCACTATGAGATAGATGACGGAATTTCGACGCCGACGACAATCTCTCGCTCTCGCTATCTCTTTCTCTCTCGGATTTAGACGCCGACGACAATCTCTCGCTCTCGCTCTCTCTTAATTTCTCTCACTCTCACTCTCTCTTTTACCTTTTCATCGGGATCTCAGTCACGTTGACTCCCCCTCCTTCGACGCCAAACTTAACTAAGCCTTAGCTGTCCAGAAAATTGAGGATGTCATTCATCGCATCGTCGTGCGTCGCTCTGCCCCTGATTGACTCCCTTTCCTCCCAGGTTCCTTATACTGGGTCTCTCCTCAAGAAAACGTGTACAACATCGCTCAAATCGGCTGGGCGTTAGGCGGCGCCTAGGCTAACTAGGCGGCAATTTTTTGTCCGATTTGGCCCTAGTCGCGACGTTTGGGGGGCGCCTAGAGCCTAGTCGTGGCGTTTGGGGGGCGCCTAGAGCTTAGTCGCATCGTTTGGGGGGGGGGCTAGTGCCTAGGCGGGCGCCTAGAGCCTAGTCGCGGCGTTTGGGGGGGGCCTAGGCGGGCGCCTAGAACGATTTTTCGAATACTACTTAAAACGCAAATGCAACCCTTCTTCATTATGTTCGCACCAATGATTAGAACCACCATTGAAGCTTCATTGAAGGTTTCATTCATCAATTTCAAGAGAGATTCGTTCAACAAAATGGCAAATCGACATTGCATGGTGCAGGGGAGTTCTGATTCCAGTTCGAGTCGAGGAGTTCAAAATCCAATCTACTCAAATGATTTGATTGATATTGTGGAAAACAAACGAATAGCTCGCTATTATCATAAGCGAGAAAAATGGGAATATGAGTTGAGAAGAACAGAGGCACCTGATATACGACAAAATCATATGTTAATCCAAGTCAATTTGGCAATAAAGTTTACCTTGAAAGGGAAATCGGGAAATTGACTTCTTAGTAAGCTTTTATTCAACTTTTTCTTTCCAAATGTAAATGGGTTTGCTCTCTCTATTTTTTTTCGCATCTGCCTTCTCTCTAGCTGTGAGTGTTGTTGTGCATTCGTTAACGACAGAACTAAGGGGGAGAGAGAGAGAGAGAGAGAGAGAGAGAGAGAGAGAGAGAGAGAGAGAGAGAGAAAGAGAGAGAGAGAGAGAGAGCATGGTTTTGCCCAAACCTCTAGAACTGAAATAAATCTTTTATGTTGATTAAAATCAAGTTCCAAAAACAAAAATTAGCACTATGAATTTTCTGTACAGAAAGAATCCCAATCAAAAAATAATTAGGAGAACTAGTGGTGGAAATGCTAATAAACAAACGGACTCTTCGATTATTGGAAATGTTGGTTCATCTTTCTTTGTGGTGACAAACTTAGCCTTTTTTCTGTTTCAAAGAGTCCTCGGTTAGCTTAAAACCTTTTTGTGGGCACTGGATGTGCTCGGCTATGGACTCACCGGTTCGAAGGTGGGTTGTTCTGACTGGAGATAGAGGTAGCTTGAATAGGGAAGAGGTCGCCGACGTTTGGAGAAGGGGGATGCTCGAGTTGCTACTGTTACGGGAGGGAATAGAGAGAGTGTGTGTGTGTGTGTGTGTGTGAGAGATCAATAAGGGCTCTGCTAGGGGTTGGAGGCGGCACAAGGGAGGGCACGGGTGAGGGACTCGTCGGCGCTGGAGAAGGAGCTCGGAGATGACTTACCAGCGCTGGGGGTCTAGGAACAGAGAGAGAGAGAGAGAGAGAGAGAGAGAGTGACTAGGGCTTTTTCATCTTTTTGTTTTCAATTTGGTTTGTCTCATAATTTTTAAAGGACGTTTAAATCTTTTTCTTACTTATGTTTCAAAGGTTTGGGGGCATTTTAGTTTTTTCAAAATCTTCCGTCCAAAAGAATTAACGATATTCACTTTGGGTGATTAAATTGACACTTTTGCTAAAATATAGTTATTAAAGTTTGAAAAATATTTGTTGAGTGAGCTTATCGGACTTTTTGAAATGATAAGAGTGATGAAATAAAGAATTAAGCCAAACATCAATTAGTGAATTTGATAACTCTACTTTTACTTAAAATTTATTAAGCTTAGTTTATTTTTTTTTTAAATCGGTCTATCTGGAATTTTTCAATCAATTTGTGAATTTAATCACTCTACTTTCACTTAAAATTTATTAAGCTCACCTTACTTTTTTATTTTCCACACTTTAATTAGTCTAGTTGAACTTTTTCAATCAATACGCTCATTAATTGAGTGAGCTTCTTGATTTTCTGGTATAAATAGAGTGATTAAAATGTGAAAAAAAATAAAGTAAACTTAATGAAATTTGGGTGAAAATAAAGTAACCAAATTGTTAATTAAGCCATCAAGTATCAACACTGTGAGATCCCGAAAAACTATCTATTTTTATTTTAAAAATATGAATAAATTTAATTTAACTTGGAAATATTTTGTTAACTTTTTTTATTTATATTATTTTAAATAGTAAAATAATAGTAATTTTAATTTATTTGATAAAGTCAAAGTTAATGTTTTATTATTATTAAAAAAAAGAAAAAAGAAATGAAGGAAGCTTAACTATTAAGATTAAAGTGGGCCACATCATGGTTTCGATTTCACCGAGTTGAAACAGAGAACAAATATTGGATGATTAATCACCTCCCTCCGTGGCAATTAATTAGGCAATGTGTAGTTTTTTTTTGACTTCTTGACCAAGGTTTGCTGGAGGAATATATACATTAAGGGCCGTTTGGTACAGCGTTTACAAAACGCAGCGTTTTAAAAACGCAGCGTTTTAAAAAACGCAGTGTTTTAAAAACGGAGGTCTTTCCTTATAAATGCGTTTGGGATATCACTTCAATACGCTTTTTTTTTTAGGAGCGTTTTAAAACTGCGTTTTAAAATGGGAATTCGCGTTTTAAGCGTTTAAAACGCGTTTGAAAAGCGTTTTGCGCCGCAGTATTGAAACACATGCCAAGAGCAAATAAGATGCGTTTTATCCCTGCGTTTTGGCCAAAACGCTCGACCAAACGGGCTCTAAGGTGTGAGAGACTATGGGCCCGTTTGGTACAGCGTTTACAAAACACAGTGTTTTAAAAACGGAGGTCTTTCCTTATAAATACGTTTGGGATATCACTTTAATACGCAGCTTTTTTTTTCCTAGGAGCGTTTTAAAACCTGCGTTTTAGGAAAAAGCTGGGAATTCCAGCGTTTTAAAACGCAGCTGCGTTTTGAAAATGCTGCGTTTTCTGCCGCAGTATTGAAACACATTTTTTGTAAATAAGCTGCGTTTTATCCCTGCGTTTTGGCCAAAACGCTCGACCAAACAGGCTCTATATCTCTCACAAAATATATACTCACCGCCTTCCTTAGCCAATAGAATTGTTATAGCCTCATTTCTTTAATTTGTTGACCGTGATATATATATATATATATATATATATATATATATATAGAGTATGAGAGAGTTAATTCTCATACTACAAGTTAGAAAACACACACTTCACACACAGCCCGTACGTAGTCTCTTTCTCCGTTTCCGTTCCTTTACTTCGTAAGTTTTCCGACTACGCGATTGAATTGGTTTTTATTTATTTAGTTGTTCGAAAAAATAATTATGTAGGATTGACGTACGCAGATAGTAAATCGTTTTTACGGATAAACCTCGGTGTTTAATCGGTGATATTTTCACGAGTTAGTAAGTTACTAACCCCTTTATTGTTATAATTGTTATATCATGATAAATTAGGTAAATCTCATGCTAGACTTGTTGTTAATAAGTAAAAATAATATTACTTATTAAATAATTGATGTGATGTTTATGTGAGCTTGTTTGAGTGGATAATTATGTCAAGTAAGTGATATTAAAATTTGTGCTAAAAATAGTATTAAAAATATAGGGCGGTACTACGGGTTGCCGTGATAACCTAAAAATTAGTAACGATCTGAACGGAGTCAAATTAGATATAATAAAAATTATATCATGTTGGTGGGAAGTTAATTATAAATATTAATTGACTCAACAGAGTCATGTAGGATGTAATAAAAATTACATCGAGTTATTAAACAAGTTAATTAGTTATTTTAATCGATTCGAACTGAGTCGAATAGGACATAATAAAATTATGTCGGATAAAATAACGAATTAAATATGATTATAATTGACCCCATGAGGTTGAGTAATGTGTAATATAAATTATTACGAGCTATATGTTAGCTTCCTATGATGTTAAGGATTTAAATTTAATAAAGACATAGTTAAATTAGTAATATTAATTTGTTATGTCAAGGATGGTTGACTATGTGTTGAGTTAGATGGTTATGTTATTTCCTACAGTTAAGTGAGGGATTAATTAAACTATAGTTAGCTTGTCACAGAAGTGATAACAGCTACTACTGAATAACTCTTAGACAGTTGCGTACCATAATACGTGACGTGAGATACAAGATGCCAGTAATCATATACGACTTAATTTTATGATGGGAGTTAGCAACTTATTTTACTATCACTCTATTATAGGTGACATAACAGGTATATAATAGTTACGTGCACAGTACATGACGAAAGCGAGATACGTATAACTTGCAGAGACTATGTAGTAAATGATTATATGACTAACTTTGGTGGTAGGTCATTGGATAACTTACAATATGTAAGACATCAAAACATACTGTGTTGTTATATGTGATTCATTAAGAACACATACATTGTTAATATGGTTTATATGTGATTCAGTAGAACACATTGAACATTGTGGTTAATGTGATTGTATGTGATTCAGTAGAACACATCGTGGTTAATGTGATTGTATGTGATTCAATACGGACACATCCTGATTTGTTTAGCATGGCAAGCAAACATCTACTTGTGCATTGCATCAAGTCCAGCTGGCATATGTGTTTTATTTCGGGGGGTATGTTGACGCACGGTTATTGCGGGAGCTGGGGCTACGTATATAACTGTGGGCCATATATCTGGCTCGTTCTCCTCCATTGGCCATGGTTGGGGGTAGCTGCGGTTATTGCAATACGTATAACCTGCCTTAAAGCTACAAACACCCTTTCTTAGTACTCGGGTCGGGAATGACCGAGTGGGTTTGGGTGTGGGTCGTGTGTGACCCTTGGATATATATATATATATATATATATATATATATATGTACAACTCCACAAATAATATAACAACTTGGCTACTGTATTTCCATTTCAATTTATAACCAAAACTTTAAGTAATGTTTTTTTTTTGGGGAAATAAAGTTTTTGCTCGTCGTACAATTTGAGGTTAACTGATTTGATAAACATACTTTCAATATTCAAAATGTAACTAATGTACTCATAATTTGTGTCAAATGTGGTCTCTCCCGTTGTTAAGTGTCCATCCGTTATGTGCCACATGTTGTTTATTTGTAGTCCATGTCATCATTCCGTTTACAAAATTGGATAGATCATTGACATCAAGGACCACATTAAACACAAATTATGTATACATTGGTCACATTTTAAATATTAAAATGAAAGTGCGTTTTTCAAATCAGTTACACCCAAATTGTACGATGAACAAAACTATTTTTCCCTTCTAACATGTGATCATCATTGTTGCCTAGCTCCATCAACTTAATTACCAATGCTTGTTCCTTCCTAATGATTCCTATAAATACATACATACATACGCTAAATTTTCCCATAGGGTTTCCTCATCACAAATCACTCGCTTATTTCATAAACCAGCAATGGCTTCAGCTTCCTCCTCACAGGTGGATCGGCCGCTGCGGCAACAATGAAGGTGGAATGTTTCCATAGGTGCCTCCATCAACCTTCTAAAGGGAAAACGACTAACCTTTACGGTTGAGCTGTGCTTCTTCTGAAATGCCAAGAACAACGATCGTGGTTTCAAAACATTTAAACACAAATAGAGTGTGTTGGAAATCTTTCTTACGTAGCAAATCATCAACCAGCGGGAGCAACAACTTCAAGGTTGCCTGAAAGAAGAAAAATGAATATTGGTACCCCAGATCGAGCTTTATAAGCTACATATATGCTCGCATGAATGTCAGAAAACACAATATATAGATTTGGCAAATCTAGATATGATAGCAAATCTGATTTGCTATCATATCTTTTCCATTTTGCATTTTTGTGCTATGCATAATATCTTTTTTATACACCCTGCTGTTCGAGAATTCCAATGATTAATTAATTACCACTAATGGTCACTTAAAACGGCTATTTTTCAAAACCATCAACGGCTACTATTCGAAACTATAAACGACTACTTTTTAAAACCATCAATGGCGAGTGAGTTAATTAGAGTTAGTTTGTTTAAAATAATGACGGTTTTTATCCTTTTAATGGTTACTTTAGAACGGATAGTTAAGTAAAACTAACTAGAGTTTGTTTTGTATAGTTAGTTAACTATATACTCTGTATATATTCCCCTAGCAGTTACTTAACAACAAATTCTTGCCAAGATTAAGAAAACCAAAAAGGCAACTCAATTACAAAGACTATTTTTCTTAGAGCATGTTTGGTGCAACGTTTTTAAAACGCAGCATTTTTAAAACACAGCGTTTTTAAAACGCTGCTTTTTTTCTTATGAATGTGTTTAGGATATCACTTCAAAACACAACTTTTTTTTTCCGGCTGTATTTTTGGAAAAAGCTGGAAATTTCAGCGTTTTCAAAACGTAGTTTTTTCTGCCACAGCATTGATAAGCAATTTTCGCAAATAAGCTACGTTTTATCCCTGCGTTTTGGCCAAAATGTACGATCAAACACGCTCTTAATTAAATTCCTCTCATGTGACTTTTTCTGCCACAGCATTGATAAGCAATTTTTGCAAATAAGCTACGTTTTATCCCTGCATTTTGGCCAAAATGCACGATCAAACACGCTCTTAAACTCCTCTCATGTGACTAACTGAATTATGATTTCAAATTTTTTATCCCACACCTTGTCTCATTCAATCATAACTTTACACGTGTCTTATTATTTTAACGGACCTTCTTTTTACAATTTTTATAATAACATGTATAAGACTAAGATTTGATGAAAAAGAAAGTAGGATAGCAAATTTGTATCCCTGGATTATAAGCATTTCATTTGTAGTTTCGAGACAATATGTAGGAGTAATTGAGTACTCTTTGGTAGTTTCAAAATATGTAGCATGTGAAAAAATAAGAGGCCGGAAAGAAGAATATTATATTGGTTGTGATATCACATTCAAGAGAGAATACAATAAGATCCTAAAATAATCTAATTTCTATTTAAAAGATCATTTCTATAAGAAACCATAAAAAGAAAGAAAAAAATGTGATTGTCATGCTTGAAATATAGCACATAAGCATAGGCCAAACACAATATATATCAAGTAAAAGATAAGTACAGGCTCATTGACATTCTTGTTGACGACAATTTTACATGTGAGGCAATTTGGCATTGAGTTTTAGAGCTAGGGTTAAAATCACTACTGGATATTAAAATTGCTTTAAAAAGTGTTTAATTGTCAAAAGTGAATTCGCGTATAAGGTGTCAAAACACACAAAAAAAAAAAAAAAAAAAAACCTAAGGAAAATTATATAAATGATCATCGTACTATAGTTTAGTAACCGATTTGACCCCGTACTCCCATTATCATAAATTTAACCAATGTACTCACGAATTGAGTGCAATGTAGTCCTTCTGACTAACGGTCCATCTATTTTTTTAACGGTCATTAACCCTCCATCCTATTTTTTAACAGGCTGTCGATATGGTCTACGTGAGTCATTTTATGAGGGGTATCCAAGTTCGTCACATGCACACCATGCGTTCCCCTGAGTTTTTGGGCTTGAAAGCTTCCGACCATGCTGGCCAGATTAAGGAGTCAGATTTCGGTTTAGATCTAGTCATTGGAGTCTTTGATACTGGGATTTGGTCCGAAAGAAAAAGTTTTGACGATAAAGGTCTTGGTACGGTGGCCAAATGAATAATGCCTCCACTCTTTCCCAATGTCCTCTCCTTTCACCGTCGTCGTCGCCACCGTCCTCAACAACCCATAAACAGATGAAATTGTCGGAGATCAAACTTTCCTAAAAGAAGCGAAGAGCAGTAGCAGACAAAACCTCCAAACTCCGACGAATCGGCATAACAAGGTCAAATAATTTGTTTTGAAGGAGATAGGATTGGCTCGATTAGGTGGGGGAAGGGGGGATGTGGGTAGAATTTTGGACAATTTAATATTGAGGGAGGGGGAAAGGGAATTTGTGTGTTATAGTAAGATGGAGCTGGGTTTGGTTTGGTTAGGGGTTGGAGGCAGTGGGGTGGGGTGGGCTAAGATGGAGTACTAAGAGGATCTTTTGCAAGTGGAACAATGATTTCACGTGTAGGGCTATAGAGATAGAAATGTGTTTGATCATTTCAAAACTGTAAGCCTTTAAGTTTGATGATTTTTTTGGTTAATTTCTTGTGTGTTTGTACGGTGGCAGCCATTGTCGGAGGTGGTGAAAAGACGAAAAGCCCATGGACAGTATTTTACTAGAGAGAAGAAATAAAATTTATTGGATCGACAAAAATACCTCTCATAAAATGGCTCACGTCACCAACCCTTTAAAAAAAAAGGATGGAGAGTTAACGACTGTTAAAAAAATGGATGGGCCGTTAGTCAGAAGGACTACATTGCACTCAATTTGTGAGTACATCGGTTAGATTTAGAATATTAGGAATACGAGGTTAAATTGGTTACCAAATAATAGTACGATGGTCATTTATATAATTTTTACAAAAAACTATTATGATCCTACTTTTGTCAAAAGTTATGATTGGCCTTGAAGGCTAACTTATTAGTCATAAATTGGAGATTGAGAGTTCAATTCTCGTTAAAAGCAAGACAATTGTTGCTGGTTATTGAAATGGAGAGGGATCTAATATGAAATTATGGGAAATACTACTGGAATGTTCGATAATTTGAGTGATTTTTTTCTATTTGGCTTCCTCTCTTTTTTATTGCTAGCACCACTTGTATAATCTTCCTTGTACTGCTAGTTTATTATATATACTTCCTCGGTCCCAAAATGACTGCCTTTTTTTCTATTTTTATCTGTTTCAAAATATTTTTTTACTTTTCAAAAGTGAAATAATCAATTATCTTTGTTTCGTAATATACTCCTCATCAATTACATAGTTTTAGAACTCATTTGGTGTAGCATTTTCTAAATGTAGTGTTTTGAAAACACAGCGTTTCTAAAACGCAGATTATTTAAAACGTGAAAAGTAAAGATGAAAAATTATGAAAATTATATACATAATTTTTTAAAAGTAAACTCTAAAACGACCCAAAATAATATAGTAAACTCTGCCTGAAACGAAGTAATTGTTTTGTATGTACACATACGACAGGGATTTTGAAAAGGGGAAGATACTAAAACTCTGCATTTAAGGTAATATTACAAAATAAGAGATTTAAGTAAATTTCTTAATAACTTGATCATGAATGTCAAATTTCCTAATATGTTCCAATTAAAATTAGATAACCATTGAAACATATTCTCTCCAGTGAATGTCGTTCTTTTGGAGAGTATTTGAATTAAGACCAGCTGTGTGTTCTTCGAGATCCATTCTCCCCTAGATGCATTCTACCGGGTTGTCAACTTTCCTGGAATTATCCCAAACTGAATCTTGAATGTAGCAGCTCTTGCGCTGAAAAACAAAAATAATAATCATCGCCGATCATCTTCTAATGCTACAAAGGCTTCATTTACTGTCAATGGCAGCACACAGTGCCTTCCAGACGGGAACTAACATTAAACTCCCTTTGTAGAGCAATTGAATTTTCTTCGAGCTCCTATCTTCCCTACTTGTATTCTACCAGTTATCAACTTTCCTGGGATTATCCCAAACTGAATCTTGAATGTAGCAGCTCTTGCGCTGAAAAACAAAACTAATAATCAACGCTGATCATCTTCTAATGCTTCAAAGGCTTCCTTTACTGTCAATGGCAGCACACAATGCCTTCCAGACGGGAACTAACATTTTAACGGGCGGATGGAATTCCTAGATAATACCACAAATTCAAATACCATAAGCATCAACGAGAATATAAATTCATGAGAAAAGAAAATATCTGTCTCAACAGAATTCATGAGAAAATAAAATCTGTCTCAACAGAATTCATGACATAAATGTGATAGTTTTTACCTTGAAAACTAACATAAGTTCGTCCTCCCCGCGTATTAGAAGAGATAAGCACCAGTAACAAGTAACCGGGGTCACACATTCATTCAGCACTGGTTTTAATATCTTACCAACAGGAACAAAGCAACGATTTATTCTTCCACTAATGGTCATGCATAAAATTGGAAAATATTTTGTTAGAGAAACCTGTGATAACTGATAAGGAAAAGGAAAAAAGTGCACGGAAATCCCTCGACTTTTGCCAAATTGGGGATTACGGACCTGAAATAGAAAACATTTTAATAAAATCTCTAAAGACGATTTTTGTTGGATTTAGCCACCTCTAGAGACCGTTAAGTAGTCATATGCCTTGCACATGGGCACTTTTTGAAAGGTAAAATAATTAGATCATGACAATTTTAAAACTAGTTTTTACTTGAGACTTTTCTGTAATAATATAAACACTAAAGGCGCAGAGTCAAAACCTTATTCATCTCCCACCCACATCCAAAATCCATCCTCACCACTCACCCACCACCCATACTGTAGAGAGAGAGAGAGTTGGGTGGGAAATTCAAAAGAGGAAAGTTTTTCTTGAATCTTTTCTGTAATAATATACTCCCTCCGTTCCACCCAAAGAGTCTACGTTTGAAAAGTTTAATAATTAAGGGATATATAATTATCATTAGAATTGGTCATAATTACAAAAATGCAAGTGAATAGTTAATATATTTATACCACATGTGAAGGGTAAAGTTCTAAAATTATGAAGATTGTGTGCATATTTTTTGACAGTGAACTCTTTATGTGAAACGTCCCAAAATAAAATAGTGGACTCTTTGTCAGGAACGAAGGGAGTAAACACTAAAGGCTCAAAGTCTAAACCTTATTCATCTCCCACCCACTTCCAAAATCCACCCTTACCACTCACCACCACCCATACTAGAGAGAGAAGGGTGGGAAATTCAAGAGAGAGAAACAAACAAGGGAGAAAATTCAAGAAGTCATGTCCGATTCAATCTCTACTCCACCTCTCTCTCTACCGCCACCCATACTGTAGAGAGAGAGAGTATGGGTAGTGGTAGAAAGGGAAAGAGACAGAGAGAGATGGGTGGGAAATTCAAGAGAAACAAAAAAGAGAGAAAATTCAAGAAGTCATGTCCGATTCAACCTCCTCTCTTCTCTCTCTCTCACCATCAATGGGGAAAAGAGATGGACTCTTAAAGACCGACTTATCACATTATCTCCCTTAGTGGGTGAGAGGACATAGGAGGTACTAGTGATTCAGCTTACGAGATTGGCATGTTTGAGAACTTCACTCATGGGTGACTACGAGATTGGCATGTTCGAGAACTTCACTCATGGGTGATTCCAACTCTCTCTCTCTCTCTCTCTCTCTCTACCACCACCCATACTGTAGAGAGAGTTGGGTGGGAAATTCAAGAGAGAAACAAACAAGAGAGAAAATTCAAGAAGTCATGTCCGATTCAATCTCCACTCCACCTCTCCACCTCTCTCTCGCTCTATCTCTCTCTCTCTCGGCTCCTCTCATCCTCTTCACCTTTCCCAATACCATTCTCATCACCACTTTCTCTCTCTCTACATATTTCTCTCCCACTGTATATTTGTTTATTATACATACTCTATTGATCATCCCCATGGTTCATGATGATCACAACATTAAATCAAAGTTTGTAATGTTACTCATGCCCCCACCATCCCGTTAAAACTTTTTTCTTCTCTTCTGTTAATTTTTCCTGAATCAAACACACACACAAATCATACAGTCAAAATACTGAATTACCCGCGACATACCTCAAAATCTCTAACCCCCCCCCCCACTACCACTACTACTACTACCAATACCAAATCTTCCCTAATTCCGATGACCCCTAACTCAATTACAGATACCCACGTCCACTCCCAGTTCAGTTATCATAGTCAAATTCAAATAAAATTCCTAAAACTCCACATACAATTTGAACAGTTGAAGACGATTTGTAGGTAGCTCGCAATGGGCTCCCAAAGCGCTTCGCCGGTCAAAGGAGTTCCCAGACCTCGTAAACCCATTGACGAAGCCTGATCCAAAGCCGAGGAAGACCGATTGGATTCAGGTAAAAGGTGAAATGGAGGGGTGAGGGTTCAACGATTGAGGGCTCCCTCATCCTCGCCATCTCACTTTTTGACTTGATCTGAAAGGCAGGTCATTCAGTACAATATATGACGGTGAGAAAAACGGTGATGAGGGTTCGACAATAGAGGGCTCTCTCATCTTCGTCATGGTTGGATTTCTTCCTGTCGTTGCTTTATTTGGAATCCCATGTTCAGTCAAACAAAAAGAAAACCCATTTGAGAAATCTGAAGAAGATAAGAATCATTACTTCGTAATTTGTCTAGCTTTTATTTTGTTTTGATCTATGATGTCAATGTAAAGGAAAATCTGGAAGGGGCCAAATATGAAGATGAAGAATACTAAACAACAATTTGAAAAAGAATTCTTTAATCATCAATAATGTTTTTAGATTATTATTTAATAATTTCGTAATAAATATAAAGTATTTCATCCAGATATATATTTTTGTAGCTTTGATTTTATTTTGATCTATGATGTCAATGTAAAGGAACATCTGAAAGGGGCCAAATACGAAGAAATGAAGAATACTTAACAACAATTTGAAATTTTTTTCTTTAATCATTAGTAATGTTTTTAGTTTATTATTTAATAATTTGTAATAACTCTAAAGTATTTCATCCAGATATATATTTTATAATTTGCACCGACATGACAATTTTTTGTGGATTACGTATTAGCAATGTCATGTTTTTTTTAAAAAAAAAACCTCTTTTGAATAATAATGGGAATTCTATAGGCTAAATTAAAATTTATTAATGAAGACTATTTTCGTGGGACAAACAAAAATAAGAAAATTTGACTACTCTAGCTAGGAGGGAGGAAAATTAAAAATTATATATATATATAATTTACATAATAGGGAAATAGGGTATTCTTACTTGTTGATGCCAGTAAGTTTACTATTTTACAAAGGCCTAATTCTCAATTTGGTCACCCTACTTTACCAAAGGTTTCGTTAAACTAACTCTACAATTTTATTTCATACTTTAATAACTGTACTTGATCAAAAGTCTCACGTTACATGACTCCGTTTAATTTTTAGGATGGCAAGCTTAAAACATTTATGAAACCGCGAAACTACCCATAACATCATCGAGCTTCCTCCCATTCCGCACTCTTCCTCGTGCAAGGAGAAGAAGATTGTAAAAGATCACTACAGCAGCTGATATATGCCATAACACTAATACTAACACTAGCAGCAGTGCCAGTCATAGTCATGGTGGTGGTGGCCCAGCAGCTTGCTGTTACCCACTTTCAGATCCGACTTTCATGGGGGATGACTTTTCTGTCTTTGCCCTGTTTGGATGCATCAATGCAGGGGATTCTCTTCTTGGGTAGTTTCTGGTTTCAACAATTCTCCCGCCAAACGTGGGGTTAAATTGGAATGAGCTGTTCCCAGCAATTCAATTAAAGGTGCCAATGTCTCGAGGGTCTCGTAGGTGATGGTTTTTCTCGGGGAGTTGAATGCTTGAAATGTGAGTGCTTTTCTTTCTGTCAATCACACCCCGATTGTACCCTCCCCTTCATCGAAAACCACTCTTTTCCACGCCCATTTCTTCTCTAAACCAGCAGACCTGATGCAAGGACCGAACCTTAAACGGATCCGCAATTGCAACCCGATTAGCCCCTTCGACATCCCGGATTACAGGTTCAATTTCAGTATGGCTGTCGGTGTAGCCGGAGAGATCCTTCCCGAAACCCTAGAAAAGATGCCCAATATTTAACATAGTATTCATTGACATCCAAGCCTTAATTCGAGCGCTCAATCCCGTCGACGGAATGCTGAATCCTGTCAGATTGAAGAAAGGTTATTTCATTTGTTGCCACTTATTGGGTTTTTGAAAGCGTGAGCAGAAGAAGCCCCGTTTGTAGATGTTGCGGAAGCTAGGCAATGGTGTTGTGTTGTGGTGACAAATGGCAAGGATTGGTGTAGAGTTTATCGGAAGGATAGGGAGGTGCAGATTGCGCCCTTCTCGGCATTTCAGGTTGATCCTACCAGGGCTGGGGAAATTTTGTTTGGTGGGTTAGTTGCTGGGCTTATTGAAGGATTGGCAGTGCCATATGCTGCTTTGCTTGGGAATTTCGTCGTCCGCACGGCGGTGGAAGTTTCTGGAGCGGTTGCTCATGGTTGGTGAGGGGGTGGGTGGTGGCGGCTAGGATAGTTGATGCAATTTCAGCCTCGGTTGGATCTTTCTGTTTAGATTCTGACTTGAATTATCTCCCCTCAACAAAGAGGGTATATTAGTCTGTTTCATAAATTTTAAAGGATATTTAAGTCTTTTTCTATTTAAATCTCCAAAGCTAATGGGCATTTTGGTCTTTTAGAAAACATCCATCCAACATAACTAACGAAATTAACTTTAGTGACCTTAGAGAAACTTTTGATCAAGTATAGTTATTAAAGTGTGAAAAAAAATTATAAAGTTAGCTTAACGAAACCTTTGACAAAGTAGAGTGACGAAATTGAGAATTAAGTCTTTTACAAAAGAAAAATCAGAGCTTGATTTGCTTTAACAAGAACATGATTTACCTATTTTGCCCTTTAAAAACAGGTCACATGCACTGCACAACTTAACAGCAAAATGTTGACGGGCATTAGCGTCAAGGACTTGATTCCAACAAAAATCGACATTCAAGGATTTTATTCAAACGTTTTCTATTTCACGTCCTCAATCCCAAATTTGGCCAAAGTTCAGGGATTTTTTGTACACTTAATTCCTTAGAGAAAAAGTGATCGCATTATTTACTGATTTATTTCTGATAAATGAGTCAAGAAGCATGCCAGCAGAATCTGTTTAGCCCTTCTTAATTGATGTATCTAAACATAAGTTACATTCAACACATGTCACAACCTGAGCGAGGTTTCAAGGGATATATTTAGGTGAAATATTTTTACTCTAGTGCATTAATCTTGCAAACATCGTACTCCCTCCGTTCCTAAATAATTGTTCTGTTTGACTTGGCACACAGATTAAGAAAAACTAATTGGCTCTATTATAAATATCGATATAATATGTAATTTCCTTGAAAGTCCATGTGCATGTGAGACTATCGTCAAAGTAGGAAGAAAAAGTAAGGGTAAAATAATAAAAGTATTTTCCTAAAAAGGAAAGCATGACAATTATTTAGGAACAGGGAGTAATATTTAAGTACCTTCCGTAATGAGTTTCAAACTGCACTCCAAAATCTGGCATGATTAAGATAGATTCTGATACAATCAAAAGCAAAACAGAGTAAAATCATATAATGTTTTCCTGAGATCAACATATAGATGAATCATTCTAATCTTTCTTTCTCATTGCGGGGGTTGGACGAGGGACTGATATCAACAAAGCATAATCTTTTCTATCTTAGTAGCACAATTTCATTTTCTTTTTTTTCCTTAAAACCGCAATTTATTTCTTGAAGGTTTGCATGAATCACCACCATCAATGGTACTGAAACAGATGGAATTATGAAAATGTAACCTACACACACTTTCCAAGAACTTGTAATACTTAAGGGCCCAAATAGGTGCCTGGCATAACGCCACAGTTGACGCCTCAAATACATATATACCAGAAGGAGCTTAAATGATGTCGACAACTCTTCTTGGTTAGGATGGCTCAAGTAAAAGGACATCATAAGGCATAGGCTATAATCCATATTATGTATGCATTGCTGCAAACAAAGATAAACCAAATGTACCTAATCCTGCAAACGTATAAAAACTACTAAAAACCTCACCTTTCACAACAGGCTTCCAGATAAGTAATTTGACAAGGAGAGCACCGATAACTAGGCCCCAAATAACAACAAAAATCGAGTTGTCCTGATGTTTAAAAGACAACGTTACAAATTCGCTCAAGCCACACAGAAACATCTGATTTCAAAAGATTGTTATAATGTTTATACATACAAATTAAAATTTACCTTGAGGAGAAAGAGAGAGATGGCATATGCATTGAGAAGAAGAGCCGAGAGGTAAACGAGGGAAATGGCTGCAGCATTTCTACGAAGCACGATATGGTGCGTGTCCAAGGCCCGAGAAGCAGAATCCTTGTGCAGATCATGTATGTATGTATACCTAGCATTCTCAATTTTAACTTCCACCATTATCACAGTTCATACAATCCAAATTTTATCTTCGTCTTTTAAACCTAAAATTCATCACAAATTAAGATCAAAATCTACATATTGGCAATTAATTGACCTAAAATTCATTACAAATTAAGATCAAAATCAACATGCTGGCAACGAATTAATTAAGGTGTCTATCTCAGTTTAATGAACGATCACAAAATTGGAGAATTGCAATTTTGATACGAATTGAAATCAGAATGGAAATCGAAAAGGAAACAAAAGTAATGAGAAGATTACTTCAGTGCGGATTTCTGCAATTCCCTCGGGTAAATGCGCTCCAAACAGATTATGCACAATTCAGGCTCACCATAGAAAACCAGATCTACGTTCAAAGGAAATGAGTTTTTACAATTTTCAGACGGGTTCTAATTGATGGGTACCTGATTAGACTAGGCCATAGGCCTAGAATTAGACTAGCCACCGCAGTTCTAACGGGTAGATTGTCCAATGTGAAAATCCTTAGGCCCAATGACCCATTATTAATCGTAGTACTCCCGCAGTCCTATAACAGTAGTTCTACTTAGGTTTTTTTGTCAATCTGATTAAAGTTAGACCAATTAGTTATACAAAAATTTAATTATTCCTAGAAAATTTTAAAAGTTGTTATTGATAGCATTCATAATGGGTGTGTTTGGCTCTGTGATTTGATGGTTTGATTTTGGAGTTTTAGGTTTTTCTTTGTGATAACTAAGAAAAATTAAGAGATATATAAAGAAAGCTGGTGGGATCAAAGAGAGAAAATTCAAATCCACAAACCAAGTCGCTAAATCGCGAAAGAGAATAGAGTCAATATTGTTTCAATAATTGAAATTTAATTACTTATAACATAACAAATGTATATTAAATACTCGTATTTAATATTTTTGAGGTTGACTTTTCACTATAGAAAATGGACTTTTTTTGGGAGAGAGACTACCAATCAAATAAAAGTGACATCATACATAAAATTGCACTTATATCCATTAGCAGGATATACTTTATTTCAAGCTTGTGTAGATAGAAAACCAAGAGTTTGAGCAATAGAATATTCAAGGCTCCAATCAAAATTGTATAATACTCTCCCGTTCTTCAACTTTATAAGCTCAAACATTTTTGTAATCATAACCAACTCCAAGTATATTAATATATCCCTTAATTATTAAAATTTTCAAACGTGTGGACTCTTTGATTGAAATGGAGGGGCTATTTACTTGTGTCAAGTCATAAAGTTCAGCAAATCGAAGCCCAAGGTGCCCTTAGTTAAGAATTAGGAGTGTTCAAAATTGGCCACACTGAACCGAACTGAGTATATTATATGAGCTTGATTCAAGAATTGTTTTTGATCCAATCCATAGGAATCAATAGAAAAGGTCCAGCTTGCTTGAAAATAAACAAGAAGCCCAGTCTTATGGTACATGATCAAGCTACTCAAATGCTGCCCAGTAAAAGAATAACAACAATAATACTCCCTCCGTTCCACCCAAAGAATCCACGTTTGAAACGTCTAATTATTAAAAGATATATTAGTGTTAATGGATTTGGTCATAATTACAAAACTACTTAAGCACAGCCAAGCCAAGATGATTATAACACAAGTGGAGGGTAAAGATGATGGATTATAAAAATTGTAAGCATAATTTTTTGAAATTTGACTCTTTAAGTGAAACATCCCAAATAGTATAGTGGACTCTTTGCAACGGAGGGAGTAATAATAAACCACTCATGTCAAGAAAGGATAACTAAAACAACTCAGCTCAATTAGGCTTGTTTGTTTAGTTATGGTGGTAAGCCCTTGAAGATCACATAGAGGACATGTGTTGTTTAGACACCCGAAAACTTATGGATTAAATTGTCCACCAAATTTCAGGTGTCGCTCCCGTTTATTCAGACTTTGCTTTAAGTTTGCCCAAACAAATCTCGTTTAGATCCTTTGTTTCATTCAAAGCATCCAAGATTACAACTTACTTTTCAAATTTGTAACTAAAAACAAGTTAATGCACAAACATTAGCAATTTTTTGGTCAATTCCCATAAAATTTCCCTTGCATGATATTCTGACTCCAACGGCAAGGTACAACCGAGTTACTGTCCTAGTTTTCATTCTGAAAAATTCATGGTTGTCTTTGCTCTAACATTTTATGACCATCTTGAATGTAAAGAGGTTGTGTAGATCTATTATCAATGAAGCTCAGCTCTAAGAGCATAAGAGATAAAACTGAAGAACATGAAAAAATTTATCTTGCTTTGTTATCCCAAACCTTTCAACTTTGGTGAAATGACGAAGTATTTATGGCATCATAGTTCAGACAAACTTGCTGAGAAGAAAAGTGGCATCTTGGTAACAAACAGTTCTTTGTCATGAAGCCAAATAGTCATCTCTCCCAAAAGGAAATACTATATTTAGGATAAGTATTTAATGAAAAGCCGATTGCCCGAGCATAATCCAAACCTACATAGCCAAATGAGAGCGGTAAGATCGTTGTTTTCCCTATATCGTTTGAACAAACCTTACCTTCAATTTCTCCATCTTAGAGCTTACTCTCACTACTGAAAACCTTCTCGGGATCAGTTCGTTGTAATGAAAAGCATGGGTATATCTCTGTCAAAAAGAACGCATGCAAGCAAGGTACAACTGGAAAACGAGGGATTCAAACCATGCCTTTTGATATAGGTAAATGTTTCACTTGTATTCATTTTTACAATTGGGATTAAAATGGCGAAGGAAATCTTATCTCTTTGTTTGAGCTATTATTTGATTTTATAGCAAACTGAGGCATTTGAAAAGGTTGCGATTGTTGGGCTTCATGCAAACATGATCTTATATCTGATAAATGAGCATCACTTGAGTAATGCTACCGGTGCAAAAATTATGTTCTTGAGGGGAGCTATAGCAAATTTCATGCCAAAGTTGGGAGCTTTTCGGTCTCATTCTTACTTGGGCTGTTTTGTTTGATTTTGTTGCGAACTGTTGGTACCCTAGATGTAAGTATCCAAAAACTTCTAAAACGTAAAAAATACACCTTCATCTGCTGTTTAATCCCAAAACACGGAGAGAGAGACAGAGTGAGTACTCCCACCATTACAAGGTCTTATCCCTGCAAGCGGAGACACAGTTTCCTTACTCAAAAAAAATATTATTCAACGACTTACATTTTCTTGGAACCAACTTGAATTTATGTTGACTGAACTAAATCATCTCACTCATCTGAGGGAAGAAAACATTGCCCTTAGAGCTCTATAGTTGTTCAGGATAGCCCTTAAAATGAGATAAGAAGTTGCAAACCTTGTCACTCCCGGTCTTGCCAACTCTTTTTTCTTAGTGTTCTTTATCAAACCAAGCACCCAAGCATGACGATAGATGTACACAGTAATTGTTTTCACTTTCTAAAGAGTTTCTTTATGCATCGCAACTCACAAATGTCAAATAGCATCAAATCAATGCAATGAGCTGCACATGGAGACCAAACTAAAATTTTCCTTTAGCTTTACAGCAGCAGAAACAAACATAAGCTGCAGTACTATTCGTAACTACCCTGAACTACATTTTCCTCACCAATTTCTTCTACCATAGAATCAAGCAATTCAAATAAATTATTTGCATCCTTAATTATACTTGATGTGTCCACAGACTTAAGAAACACCGTACCTTTTAGGACTATTAACAAGGAAGTTTGTTATAGACCTTTGCTTCCATCCGTCCACCCATCGAACATCAAAGTGCATCCGGTTTTCTTCTATTCATTTTTATATTTTTCTACACTGTCATGAACATTTTGCACCTCCTTCAATAAAGGGACTCTAATCTCATAATAACTGGGGAGTTTCAATCCTTTTCCATAATTTATAGCAGACTCCATCATCTTATGAAAAAAATGACTTTTAACCAAATGAAAAGGTAAAGCATGTGCAATAAAGAATATGCAAATATCTATACATATAGGTGTTCTATCTTTTACAACTGAAGTTATGGTGCTCTGTTTTATTGCACCCTTTCCTTTTTGAGAATACCCCCACTTTGATTTTTCATAACCATCATCTCTATCTTGTTTAAAGCACTCCATCACACCCCATCACACCTTCAAGCTCATTTTTTTGTGTCAAACCATCCAACAATTTTCCAAAAAAAATTCACAACATCTTCAGGGGTTTTCTTCCATTTTGTGACATTTTTTCTAGTGCAAGCTAGGAGATGTTTGGGCAAAACACACAATCGGGCTACTGTACTCTGGGGTAGGTTGCAATTCGACCACTGAATGTTTGAAAATGTTATTTGGGTTACTGTACTTTAGTTATCTTGCAAACAAGACCATTTTTTAAACGGGTGTTACTTCGGCCATTAAAATAACGTAAAATGTCTATTTTACCCCTGTTGTCATCTTCATATTCATCTTCCCCAATTTAAAAAAAAAACCTAACCCTAAATCTTCATCTTCTCCATCTTTATCTCCATTTTCGCTCTCTTCCTCTGCATCTCCCTCAAATCTTCATCTCCATTTTCGCTCTCTTCCTCTGCATCTCCCTCTCATCTCCTTCTCTTTTTTTTAATTAATCTGCCTCTGTAACCCTTTAATTCTTCTACCCATATATCTGTGGACGTGAGGGTGGGGGCAACACCAACTGTCGTGAGGTGGGGGTGGTGGTGAAGCTGGTCCAAATCAGGTGCTGTTTGGATCGGCACTTCGTCTGCACCAAATCCACCTCAGATACTACCTTTGCGGTCATGTTGTGAAAATGTTCTCCCTTGGTGGCCGACTCACCTATATCAGTGCTAACACTAAGACATGACCCCATCTACCACCAATTTGCTGGCAAAGTCTCCGCCATTGTTGTTTCCGTTAACTATTGATTAATTCCCCGACACCACCTACCCTAGCCAATATAATGATGGATTGATGTCCTTGAATGTCAAAAGAACATTAATATTCCCCAATGGTAGCCAGAAAATGCTGATTTATCTCTTTTTTTCTTTATTGAAAAAATAAAAATTTATTTGAAAGAGGGGAAGATGCGAAGCAGGAGCTGTACACCAGGAGAAAAAGAAAGAAAAGAAATAGAACGAAAATTTGTTCGGCCGTGGCTCCCATTGCCCCATCGTGCTGTTGTTGTTGCCCAATTTGTTAGCCGTGAAATCATTAGATGAATTTGGGGAAGGAAAGTGGTAAAGGTTTGGGTTTTTTTTTAATTGGGGAAGATGAAGATGACGACAGGGGTAAAATAGACATTTTATGTTATTTTAACGGCCGAAGTAACGTCCGTTTAAAAAATGGTCTCGTTTGCAAGATAACTAAAGTACAGTGGCCCAAATAACATTTTCAAACATTCTGTGGTCAAATTGCAACCTACCCCAAAGTACAGTGGCCCGATTGTGTGTTTTGCCGAGATGTTTCATTCTAATGACACACCCAAAGAAAAACATTTTGTCAGAGTAATTGCGTTTCAATTTCAACCTTGATGTATCTTTTTCATCTTGATTAGGTTCAAAGACACGTTCACAGCGCTTCCAAGTTAGATCAAGGTTCTTTTTAGTTTTTAGTTTTTGGAGCCATGACCTGATTTCCAGGAGTGAGGACCACACAGTCACATAAGTAAAAGGTTGTGAGTTGTAATAGGATTTATACGAATTTTGAAAAAAAATTCAGTAAAATTAACCTGGAAAAGAATAAGAGTAGAAGAGAATAATGATAACTTGAAATAAAAAGAAAATATTAAAAAACACTGTTAAAAGACAGAAAGTAAACAGAGACAGAGGTCTGAGGAAAAATAGAGTATTCAAAAGGAACTTTAAACTTTATTTTAAAGTTTAAAGCATAAACAAGTGAGTAATAAACAACTATTAGTCAATAAGTCATAGTGTCGTACCTTTTGCAAAGAGAAAATCCAGAAATCTGATGTAGTAATATTAGTATATTGTATACTGAATCACTGATACTCCTTCAATTTTGTTAAAGGGAAGCAGCAAAAGGAAAATTGGAAAACCCGAATATAATACTCCTTCCGTTCCACCCAAAGAGTCCACGTTTAAAAAGTCTAATTATTAAGAGATATATTAGTGTAATTGGAGTTGGTCATAATTACAAAAGCACTTAATCACAACCAAGATGATTACAACCCAAGTGGAGTGTAAAGATGAAAAATTATGAAAATTGTAAACATAACTTTTTGAAAGTGGACTCTTTAAGTGAAATATTCTAAAATAGTATAATGAACTCTTTGCATGGAACGGAGGAAGTAGTAAACGAAGCTTTTCTGAGGAGATGATTTCCTTGAGAAGAGGAGAAGTCGAACCCGACCTCTTAAAGTTGCATGAGGCCGTGAATTATAAAAAAACTAAAAGACAAAAATGTTACAGATGCACTCCTTTAAGAATTTAAAAAATCTTACGATACGCCAGATTTGTGATACTCTAGTCTATCGCATGATACGTCAATAGCATCGAATGATATAAGGCACCTCTATATGATACGATGGGCCAATACGTATCTAAGTAGGCTATTTTCATTTTGTATTGTACGAAACGTATCAAAGAACTATGCCTATATCGTTCGATACTCTTGTGTGTCATGCAATTCATTAGTGTATCGCATATCTCGCGTATCGTGTGACTTTTTACTTTCTTAAAGGGGTGCATTTGTAATATTTTTCTCCTTTAGTTTTTACTTTTTTATAGTTCACGCAACTTGGAAGGTCGATTCGACCTCTCCTCTTCTCAAGAAAAACATCTCCTCGGAAAAGCTTCTCTTTACTATTATATTAGGGTTTTCCACTATTCCTTTCATGTCACCCTTTAACAAAGCTGAATGATCCATTGATCCTTCATAAGAAAACAAAAAAACCTTTGTTGCCGATGGAGTCAACTGTGGTGTGAAGACAAAATTGAAGGAGTATCAGTATACAATATACTAAAATAACTAGTAACTCTGTCTCTGTTATTTTGTGTCACATTCTGTCCTTTTAACAGTAATTTTTTTTTACATTTTGTTTTTATTTCATTATTTTTCTTCTACTCTTTATTCTTTTCCAAGTTATTTTGCTGAATTTTTTTCCAAAATTTGTATAAATCTTATTACAATTCACGTTGTTTTACTTATGTGACTATGTGGTCCTCACTCCCAAAAATTAGGTCATGGCTCCAAAAACTAAAAGGAACCTTGACCCAACTTGGAAGCACTGTGAACGTGTCCTTGAACCTGGTCAAGATGAAAAAGATATGTCAAGACTGAAATTGAAAATGCACGTACCGTAACAAAATGGTTTGGGGCGTGCACAATAGAATGAAACATCACCTAGCTCGCACAAGAAAAAATGTCACAAAATGTAAGAACAACCTAAAGATGTTGTGAATTTTTTTTGAAAAATGTTGGATGATTTGGCACAAAAAAAAATGAACTTGAAAGTTTGATGGAGTGCTTTGACATGAGGATGATGGTAATGAAAAATCAAAAGGGTAGTCTTCTCAAGAGGGAAAGGGTGCAATGAAACAAAGCATCATAACTTCTGTTGTAAAAGATAGAACACCTGTATGTCTAGATATTTGCAGATTCTTTTATTTACACGCTTTACCTTTTCATTTGGCTAAAAGTCCTTTTTTCATAAGATGATGGAGTCGTCTATAAATTATGGAAAAGGATTCAAACTCCCTAGTTATCATGAGATTAGAGTCCCTTTCTTGAAGAAGGAACTGCAAAATGTTAATGACAGTTTAGAAAAATATAAAAATGAATGGAAAAAAACCGGATACACTTTGATGTCCGATGGGTGGATGGATGGTAGGCAAAGATCTATAACAAACTTCCTTGCTAATAGTCCTAAAGGTACAGTGTTTCTTAAGTCTTAAGTCTGTTGACAAATCAAGTATAATTAAGGATGCAAATAATTTATTTGAATTGCTTGATTCAATGGTAGAAGAAATTGGTGAGAAAAATGTAGTTCAGGTAGTTACAAATAGTGAAACAATAGCGAATGGAAAAGAGAAAAATTATATTTTGGTCACCGTGTGCAACTCATTTATTTGATGCTATCTGACATTGGTGAGTTGAGAGTGCATAAAGAAACTCTAGAGAAAGCGAAAACAATTACTGTGTACATCAATCTTTGTGCTTGGGTGCTTGACTTGATGAGAAAGTACACTAAGAAAAAAGAGTTGGCAAGACCGAGAGTGACCAGGTTCGCCACTTCTTATCTCACTTTAAGGGCTATCCTAAACAACAAGAGCGCTATAAGGGCAATGTTTTCCATTATGCAAACAAAAGTAATGGCAAAAGATTCAAAGAGAATTTTGGGTGATTCTATTTTTTTTCAGCAGTCAAGTATAGCTTGAAAGGGGTTCTTCCATTGGTTAAACTTCCTCCTATGGGGCATATCTATGAGCAGTTAATAGAGCCAAGGAACAAATAGAAAAAAAATTTAATTATGTCAACTCAAGGTATGTTCAAGTTTAGAAGATGATTGATGATCGTTGGTCAATGCAACTCACAGGCCTCTTCATGCAGCTGGGTACTTTCTTAATCCAAAGTAAGGTTTTTTTGGGCTGTACGTGTATTGTTTTAACTACTAACTTGCCAATTTGATGTATACAAGATTATAATTAACTCTTCTGTTATATTTATTGGTTTCTTTTAGGTTTCATTTTGCTAGCAACTTCAATCCAGATATGGAAGTGAAATTGGGGTTATATAGAACCACTGAGAGGATCTTTCCGGATCTTGAAACTCGACTTAAGATTGATCAACAACTTGACAAATTCACTAATGCTGAAGGCATGTTTGGCATGGACATGGGTGTGATAACACGAGAAATGAAGCATCTTGGTAAATTCTCTAATCCTATTTATTACAATTTACAACTAGTGAAATTGCTATAATAAGATATCCATTTAATGTTTCTCTTCTGTCTTACGTTGCAGTCCTTTTTTCTCGTTTTTTTTCTTCAATTGTAATATGGCATTGCCGTGGAAGAGCTATGGAAGTGGTTGCCCAGAGCTTCAAAAGCTTGCTATGTTAGTTTTAAGCCTCATTTGTAGTGCATTAGGATGTGAAAGAAATTGGAGTATTTTTTATTGTGTTCATTCAAAGAAAAGAAACCGTTTGGAGCAACAAAGATTGAATGCACTAGTGTTTCTGAAGTACAACCTTAACCTAGAGTCAAGACAAAGGAAAGGAAAGAAAATGGTGACTCCTATGATCCTATTTGCCTTTTGGAAATGGAGTCCGACAATGAATGGATTAACGAAAAGGAAGATCCTTGCCTACCTGAAGATACTTCATGAATGGATGTCCATAAATGTTTTAACAAGGGAGAAACTAGTAACAAGAGAAAGAGAGGTATAACAACATATTTGATATCGTTGTTTTAAGTCCAGTTCTTTATTATTTTACACGACACATTTAATTTTTTTTCATAGGACCAAGAAACTTGCAAGATGATATAATAGGCAAAAGGGCGGCTGTACTTCAAGAAGATGATGATTTACATGAGATTGAAGTAATCAAAGATTTTGACAATGAAGAAGGTTTTATTGATGATGATAAACTAGTTGAGGGAGATGATGAGGATGACTATGAGATGGATATCAACAACTTTGACTAGAATTTTTATCTAACTTTGCTTGGCTTTTAGTGGGATAGTTCACAACTTGGAGTATAGTTTTTATTTACTTATAGTTGCCGCCTCTTCACTTTTTTTTTAGGGATAGTAACAACTTAGGTTATGAGGTTTAAAGTTGATGGTTTGATAAGCTATTTTTTATTAATTTATTACTTAATAGTAATTTTTCATCAATATATATATATATATTTATTTGCATATCTTACGATACGCAAGATCATAGAAATGGAATTTTGATACACGATATGTATCCTATTTCTAACAGGTGCACTAATTGGTCTATCTTGCATGTGTCCAAATCATCTTAGGCGATTTTCTCCCATTTTATCTACTATTGGGGCGACTTTTACCGTAAAGACGAATTTGTTAATTATGAATTCTATCTTTCCTAGTTTTACCACATATCCCGCTTAACATTCACATTTCATCTTGTTAACATGTTCGTTCTTAATTCCCAACATTTGGTTCCATAAAATAGCGTGGATCTAATGGTTGTCCGATAAAACTTTCCTTTCAACTTGACCAAAGTGCGTCGATCACATAACACTCCAGATGCACCTCTCCATTTCACCCAAATGCTTAAATTGATTAACAGGAAGAAAGTAAAACAAATCGCAAATCAACCAAACTAGACGAGCTCGAATATGAGTTCAAACTCGACTTATTCGAACTTAACTCATTTAATTGTAAACTTATTATAAGACAATATTTGGTTCCTATAAACTTATTATATAATGGATAAAATAATATTTTGGTCCTATGCTTGACAAAATCTATAAGTTTGGTCTATGTCACACTTTTTCAATGCAAATGGTCCTTAAATTGAGCTTTTGCTACTGCTTTGACCCTTCCGACCGTTACCGTTAAGATTTCTATCAAGCTTTTTACAATAATCCCAAATTGCCCCTACAAAGTTCAACTAATGTCCAACCAAACAAGTCTTAACAGAAAAGGAAAAAAATCATGGGTTTGCTAGACCATACGCGAACTTAAGTCTTCATTTCTTCATTCCTGCAACCGACACAACTAACACAGACACGTACAAAACCTCATCTCTTTCACCGTTTCCACAACACAATCTCTCATCTCTCTCACAAGTCTCACCGTTTCCAAAGAGCCCAGATCGTCGTCATCCTCTCCATGCAAATAGTCGTGGCTGTCATCGTCTCTACCCAAATTTCCTCTGCCGTCGCCACACATGTCCCCGTCTTTGCCACATCGTAATCGCCTCGGTCACAGCACCTTGCTTTTGTCATCTACACCTCGTCCCCTTCTTGCTTGCATTATCGTAACCTGCCAACACACCACCATGACTTACTAAGTCACTACTGAACCCAATTTAGAATCGAGGTAGAATCCCATCACTCACGTCCCCTTCTCGAATTCCGACAAAAAATTTAGGATTGAGGTTGAATCCCATCACGGGCGTCCCCTTCTCGAATCCCATTGTCGGCACTGCCTCCAGGCTCTAGGTGGTTCATCATCCATGGTAGAAAAGAACTAGAAAAAAGAAGAGATTGAAAGATGTCAGATCAGTGAGTTTGTTAACAATGTCAATCTTCTTCGAGCACCAACCGATGACGTTCTGGGTATGAATATAATGGTGAGAGATAAAGTGAGATATGTATATATATATATATGTGTGTGTGTGTGTGTTTCAAATTAAATTCTCTCTTTTCTCGCTACTGATGTGAAGTCAGAAAAAGTGTTATATAGGATCCAATTAGCCTATGATTTTTTATTCTATATCAGATAAGAAATTACAATTCAATTACTGTGCACGTGATCTTTGAGCGCGGCAGGAAGCCTGGACTTTATTGGAGGGACTTTTCTTTCTAAACTAGGGCATCCTTTATCTCCCTTGGCATGCGAGCCTTACGGACAATTTCATTACCCTCACGAGCAAGATCACGCCCCTCATTACGGGCTTGTACAAATGCTTCTAGAGCTACTTGATTAGCTACGGCACCGGATGCATTTCCCCAAGGATGTCCTAAAGTTCCTCCACCAAACTGTAGTCCGAAATCATCCCCAAAGATCTCGGTCAGGCAGGCATATGCCAAACGTGAATACCGCCTGAAGCCACGAGTAAAACACCTGGTAGAGAGACCCAATCTTGAGTGAAATAAATACCGCGACTTCAATCTTTTTCAATAAAATCATCACGTAGTAAATCAACAAAGCCCAAAGTGATCTCTCTTTCCCCTTCAAGTTTACCTACTATGGTACCGGAGTGAATATGATCTCCACCATACATACGTAAGGCTTTAGCTAGTACACGAAAGTGTATACCATAATTCTTCTGTGTATCAATAACTGCATGCATTGCGCGGTGGATGTGCAGAAGTAGGCCATTATCTCGGCAATAATGAGCCAAGCTAGTATTTGCAGTGAATCCTCCTGTTAGGTAGTCATGCATTATAATAGGAACTCCTAATTCTCTGGCAAATACAGCCCTTTTAATCATTTCTTCAGATACCAGCAGTAGCATTCAAGTAATGCCCTTTGATTTCACCTGTTTCAGCCTGTGCTTTATAAATTGCTTCGGCACAAAATAAGAAACGATCTCTCCAACGCATAAATGGTTGGGAGTTCACGTTCTCATCATCTTTGGTAAAATCAAATCTAGCTTAATAATGTCATCAAGCAGCCTTGAATATCCGACAGTCTTTCGTGATATCTAATCCCCTCTATACAGTATGTCTTAAAAGCTAGAATATTTGATGAATAAACCGTCACACCATCAGACACACATTTCTCATGCTTTTGGAATCCCATAAGCTGGAATGTTTTACCAATTACCATCGTTTTGTTCAGTCAAAATTTCTTACATGAAACTATTTCTTAATTTTTTATTTACAATTAATATAGGTAGAATTATACCACCAAATCAGCTGCACTTGCTAAAATAAATTCACACACAAAAAGAGGGGGTAGAGAGAGAGGTAGAGAGAGAGACTTACAAAAAAAAAAGCTAACAGAAAATCTCTCGTACTAAACAAACTTGGTGATGGCAGCACTTTTTAATAGGTATCAATGACTGATCAAATCTGCAAGAGATCAGAAGAAATTTAAAAAGTTGTAAGAGAATCCTCTATTCTGTGTGTATGCGTGTTAATGGTTGCAGACTTGCAGTGTGTGTCTGTGTGTCTCTGTGTGTGTTTGAGAGAGAGAGAGAGAAATGGAAATTGGGTATCAGGTATATTTGATGCAATAAATATATACTCGTGTCCCGACAAAACATCAAGTTAAACATGGTTGGACCTAGTGCAAGTGTTTCTCACCTTTAAGAAACCCTGTTAATGTCATATACTAATTGCAGTCTTTAATTGCAAAATCTCGTTGAGATTCAAGCCTTCAGTTGTTGATTTCAAGTTCGAAAAATGACCTCCATAAGATAATTGATTCAAAACACGCCCACAATTTAGGAAATTAGAGTAGAAATGGTTCAGTTTCTCAGTTTAAAGTTGAATTAGATCTCAAAAAGGGGAAACACTAGCTACATAATAATGCAAAATAGAAGAGCTATATGATCCAACAAGGAATACTGGGACTGGAGTGAACTTACCATCCTCAGCGAGAACTGCAGCTAAATGGGCCAAGAGAAGCACAACATAAACTGTGGTAAGAAAATGGCAAGAACATACAATCAGTCAGGATCACAACCACCAATAGTTATACACAATTCTAGCCAGCAAAGCAATATAGAAATATAAGCAAAATGCTAGTAGTGAGTCCAAACAATTTAGGAAACAAAAACAGAGCTCTAATGACATAGCGACAACAAACAACAGCTAGTAATGAAACAATAACCATTCAAACACCAATACGAACTTCAAATCAGGTTACTACCTCAATTCCAAAAAATCTGACCTGACTAGACAGTTTTCATTCTATTCGTTACCTTAATAAGCAATAGATGATGAGATTATAATTAAATGTATAAATGGGGAGACTTATTCTAATGATAAAGAAAATCTTTTCTAGGAGTTATGTTTCATAACTTTCTGTTATAATCTCACACCAATTCCACGATTTTTCCCAGGAAAGTTAAGAAAGATTACAAGTCTTAAAATCCCAGTTGCAAGAAAACCAACTACAAAAATAATAACAACAACAATAAGAGAATATTATTACTATTATTGGAAATATATTGGTGTCCTAATTTCCATTTTTGATTTGATAATTGTATTATAATTTGGAGTTAGGTGAAGTGCGTTGAGTGCATTATCAATGGAGCTCGATTTATTAGCATTCATAATTGGAGAACCTGCCCTTTTTGGCCACCATTTATCATATGGGCCAGCAACATTTGAAGTATACTCTGGAAGAGATATACACTTCTATGATACAACACAAATGACTTGTGGGTAGCTGATACTAAAATGCACAGAAGGGTAGTTGAAACAAGGGAGGTGAGCTCTTTCTAGGATGCAAGAAGAGAAAGGGCAAAGGATACTAGCTACTCCATTCGTCCAATTGAGTGTTCCTTTTTGAAAAAAAATTCCCAAAAGGAGTATCCCTTTTTGTATAAAGTTATTATAGTTTACCTCGTCCAATCGAGTGTTCCTTTTTGAAAAAAAACTCCCAAAAGGTGTATCCCTTTTTGTATAAAGTTATTATAGTTCACCTTGTTATCCACTCCCTCCGTCCCAAAAAGACCGTCTTCCTCTATATTTTTATCTGTCCTAAAATGATTGTCCACTTTATAAAAGTGGAGTAATTATTAATCTTAGTTTCCTACAACACCCCTCATCAATTACATAGTTTTAATAGCTTTGTTACTCATTAGTGGATTAACAACTAAATTTTCCTATAATTAATAGGGTAACTATAAGAAAAATACACTAATAATGATTTTTCTTAATCTGCGTGAAAAATCAAACGAGAGAGTATTTTTGGGATGGAGGGAGTATCAATGTCCTAATGTGAACTTGCAATTGTATAGTATGGCCGATAGGGGCATTCCTATATAGGTTAAAATGGCCTAAGAGTCAACTTCCTTAATTTTTGCAAAAAAACTAGAAAGGGAAACTCAATTAGGGACAGCTGGTGTACAATATATGTCGTTCAACCTGTTTGGCATGAAGAGCTAGTTGACAAGCATACCCAAGATCCAAAAGCTAAGAAAATTATCACTATGTCAAACTACATATTACTCAAGGACTATGTCTGCATCACCTATTCTAGTGATAAGGGTACCCTTAGAAGGGAAGGCAAGAATTATTTGGATTCCAACACTTACCAACCAAAAATTGAGGTGTTACCACTAACAATTAATGGCTAGGTATAATGGAGCGGTTAGCATATCCACTAAACCAGTATTTACCTAGCCCGCCTCTTGAAATTATGTTAATTTGCTGTTTCATTTTCTTCGTGAAACACAAGAGCTGTAAAGCAAACTTTTCAATGCATGATCACTTCCTTTAACAAATTTATGACGTTGTGGCCTTCTTGTATTCCCCATAAGGGCAGGGACGGCACTATGGATTCTTGCTTAGTTTACTGTCTAGATAAAAATCGTGGACAACCTATTTATTCTTGAATTCTTTTGAATAGTACTAGTTCATGAAAAAACTATATATATTATCAGCAAAAAAGGTCAATTTTATTTATTAGGAATATGGATGATACAACCAGTGGCAAAACCAGCATTTCATTCCAGGTTGTGCACGATAAGTAAAAAAAATTCCAATAGACCATCGAAAATAATAAAATGCTGAAAAAATTAAAACTCGCTATCATAAATAGGGAAAAAGTTTCAGTGTACTGCTTACATAAATACAGATAAAAATTTACAAATTTCCAAACACGGATACTTTTCTTGAAAGTGCTTCATAACATCTTCAAGATCTATATTATCTAATATATTTCTTTTCAATATAAGGAACTAAACAATCATTCAACACTCCATCCCAAGTACAAGTACGTAGTTCCTACTTGACAAGTTCCATTGCAGAAAATGTCCTTCCGACCGTTGGTTGCCACAGTCAAAATTAGTGTCAACTTTAGCAACAATAAACCAATGGATAAGTCCTATTCTTATTCGTTGCAACCAACTTTTGAGCAAGACCACTAGTCCCAATGACATTTGAAAAGTCAATATCATTCCTTACATCCCTAATGTAGTTCTGTATTCTATGTATAAATAACACATGTAACATGTCTAACCAAAATTTAACATCTAAGTAAATAACATATCAATATCTAGGAATCACTTTGATCACTCTTCGTGGTCGTTTGGTAGCAAAGTAGATTCTTTTATCCATCATTATTTCATCTCGGTTATAGAGTTATCCGATGTGCGGTAGAACGAATAAGATTAATTTATTGCGCTAGTTATCTTATCCGATGTATGGTAGTCGGTACTAATTTCAGTATTACATTATTTTTCCAAAAATACCCTTAGATTGAGTTATGATAGAATATGACTTCGGCATATCTTACTCATTGTGTTTTTTTTTTTTGTGCCCTAAGGGGCGTGGGAAGGTTTGGATCGAACCTGAGACCTCACACTTTGTGAAACCCCAACTCTACCACTGGACCACCCCTTAAAGACTACTCATTGTGTTTTGCCCCAAACTACTATCGTTCAAGAAATTAAGAGATTCGCATTCTTTCGTGCAATATCAATATCCTTCATCTATAAAAGTACTAATTCTATATTTTTATATTTTCTTTAAAGTCACTATTACATTTAAAGTGAAGAAGTCTACATAGCAACAATGTATCACATAATAACATTAAACATTCAAAAATTGTTATGTCCACGGTAACATCGAAGACACAAATACTTGTCTCAAAACAAATTAAATGGTTACGTTCACGGTACCATTAAACAAACAACAATACTTGTCTCAAAGCAAAGCTAAACATCATGAAATACTGATATTTTGTAAAGGGATGTATCATCAAACGATACTTTTACTACTTTGAAAAAAATAGTAAATTACGTAAGCCAAGTCCTCCGCAAGAGGCAACATGGCCCTAAAATTTCCCTCCAATAGCCTGCGAACCATTTCACGCACTGAGATTCAGAAAAACACATGAATAAGTCAATTTACTTATCATTGGTACTCATCATCGAAATTACATCCAATTCATCGTCCTCACTCAAATTAAGCTCTTTCAACAATGTGGAAAAGTTAAGTCTCTTCTCGCTCTTGTCGACCTCGTGGCCAAGTTGGGTACAAATAGTTGAAATGTTCTTGATTTATGTATGAGCAAGGATGTTGACACATGTCATGATTGTGTTTCTAAGTTGGTTAACCATATCCTCAATGACCATGTCTCTCTCTTCCCTTCAAGGCCACCATCCCTCTTTCTGTTCTATGGGAACAATAGAACCATTTGCCAAATCTTTGTTCTTACCATCTCGAGATTGTGTGACTCAACCGAATGAAGAAATGTACTCAAGACCGTCAACCTCAGCTTCCACATCGTCCTCATCAACTAGACCAACACTTGCCCTTATTCCTTCACCTACACTACTCGGAGTCTAAAAATCTACACTAGTTTCTCGATCAACCCCCCATATTTCCTTCCATTCCTTGTACAATTTCAAATGATTTTTCCCTCATTCTCTTAGCATCTAGTTCTTTCTACAATATCCGAAAAGTTTAAAAAAATCACAATCACAATTACATTATGCATTATAATTTATGAGATATAATTACGTAACTCACATCAAACAATATATGAGAATCATTTACCTTCAAATATACTTTCAGTCCCTTCCTTATCAACAATAATCATATTAGCATTGTCATCCCACCCAACACCACTCTCACTAGCCAGCCCATTTATAACTTTCAATGCAATTCCCAAAGTCTTTATTTCGACTCAATGTGGAGAACCAACTTTAAATCGGTTCCGAGCAACAACTTAGTGTGAGGAAGGGACTTTTAAAAATGTTACATTTAACAATTGGAGAAAGATTTAGCTGGGTTGTTGCCCGAATAGATTTAAAGGCGGTTCCCAAGAAATGCATTGAAAATTTAATACGGTTAGTGAGACTCGTGCCGAGTCGGGTTGACAATGCTAATATGATCATTGTAGATAAGGAAGAGGATTGACAAGTATATTTGAAGGTAAATTATTTTTTATACATTATTTGATGTGAGTTACTTAAAATCTCATAAATTATAATGCATAATGTAATTGTAATTGTAATTTTTTTAAACTTTTTTGAAAATTGTAGAAAGAACTGGATGCTAAGAGAATGAGAGCAATATCATTTGAATTGTACAAGGAAGGGAAGGAAATATGGGGGGTTGATCAAGCAACTAATGTTGATTCTGAGACTCCGAGTAATGTAACTAAAGGAATAAGGGCAAGTATTAGTCTAGTTGATGATGACGATGTGTGGAAGGTACAAAGGGAAGGAAATATGGGGGGTTGATCAAGCAACTAATGTTGATTCTGAGACTCCGAGTAATGTAACTAAAGGAATAAGGGTAAGTATTAGTCTAGTTGATGATGACGATGTGTGGAAGGTGAGGTTGACGGTCTTGAGGACATTTCTCCATCCAGTTCAGTCATGCAATCTCGAGATGGTAAGAACAAAGATTTGGCAAGTGGCTCTAGTGGTTCCAAAGAGAATAGAAAGAGGAATGGTGACGTTGAACGGAAGAGAAAGAGAAATGGGGCCATTGAGGCTATGGTAAACTAACTTAGTAAGACAATGATCACAGTTGTTAACATTCTAGCTCATACATAAATCACGAACGCCCCACTTGGGCACGAGGTCGACAAGAGCGAGAAGAGACATAATTTTCCCACATTGTTGAAATAGCTTAATTTGACCGAGGAAGATGAATTGAATGTACTTTCGATGATAGACACTAATGATAAGCGAATTGACTTATTCATGGGTTTTTCTAAATCTCAGCGTGAAATGGGTTCGCAAGCTATTAGAGAGAAATTTTATGGTCATGTAGTCTCTTGTGGAGGACTTGGCTTACGTAGTTCACTATCTTTATTTCAAAGTAATAAAAGTATCGTTTGACGATACATTCTTTTTACAAAATATTAGTATTTCGTGATGTTTGGCTTTGCTTTGAGAAAAATATTTTTATTTGTTTAACGGTGGTGTGAAAGTAACCATTTAATTTGTTTTGAGACAAGTATTTGTGTCATTAATGCTACCGTAGACATAACTATTTTTGAATGTTTAATGTTATACATTGTTGTCATATAAACATCTTCAACTTAAATGTCATAGTGACTTCAAAGAACATACAAAAATACAAAATTAGTAATTTTATAGATTAAGGATATTGATATTGCACGAAAGAATGCGAATAATAATTATGTGATCCTAAGTTTTCACTCGGCCAGAGTCATATTTTGTAATAACTCAATATAAGGTATTTTTGAAAAAAAAAATAATGTAAATATGTAATTTTGAAATTAGTACCGCTACCAAACACCGGATAAGATAATTAGAGAGATAAATTAATCTTATCCGTGGTTTACCAAACTTATGATAACTATATAACCGAGATAAAATAATGATTGGATAAAAAAATCTACTATTCTCAGTATTACTAGTATTATCCCGCTTTGCTACCAAACGGCCCCTTAAAGTACAAATTTAATCCCCAAAATTAATTTTTTTCAATTTTTTGAACCCTAAGCTTAATTCATAATTTTTGAGTCAAAATACCAAAATTACAACAAGTGAGACATAATAACATAGTACAACACTAGCATGTATAAACGGATTGAAAAAAAATCAAGGGAATTCGTTGAAATTACCTTGAGACATCTCAGTTACATCAATGGATTTTGATTAGAGATTGAGACTTGAGAGTGGATTTAAGGATCGGTGACGGCCGAGTGCCAACGAAAGACACCAAGAAGAGTCGCCGACCGAGTAACTGGAAAGGGCCGCTTGGATTGCCGGAGTCGGAGAGGAGAGCAGATGTGGGTGGGGACCGTGGGTGACAATAGGCAGACAGTGATCAGACTGCGTATTCAGAGAGAGGATTTTACAAAAGGATGAAATAATGATTTAGTCCTTGTATTAAGGCCAAAATACGAAAAAACCCTAAGCTTTACACCAAATCCCAAAGTCCCCCCAGCCTAAGGTTTGCCCCATAGTCATACTTGACGTTGCCATTTTTCTCAGTTTGCCCCCTGGCCGTGACGGGCGTTAGAAAAGTAACGGGAATCCATCACATGTCTTGCACGAGGGAGGGCAGTTAGGCCTTTTCGTCATCTATACAAAACACTAACTAAAAGGGGTCAAAGTGTCTAAAAAATTACTTATTTGCTTAAATTAAATTTTCCTTCTCCCCCCTCATTCATCTTCAGCGATTCCAAACCCTAATTGTCATTCTCACTTCTCCACTTTGACAACCATGGCTTCTCAATCATCCTCTCCAACGGCAAACACTCTCTCTTCTCCACCTAATGTTGTTCAAAATGAAACGACATCCGAAGTCAGTCCACCTAGCCCAGTGACCCCTATTGTTCCTTCGTCATCAATGTGGTGGTCTAAGCGATGAAGCCCCTGTTCCAATGTCTCAAATCCTTCCAGGAGAAGCGGGCAACGCAATCGATGTCGAAGAAGGCCCTAAGCGATGAAGCCCATTTGTTGAATGAAAGATCTAGACTTTCGAGGTTTTTGATACTCAAAAGGGGAATTCTACTACTGAGACGATTACGGGATATGTCAAGAATTCAAACTGGTCAATAGTGAGATTTCACTTAGAAATTTGTTCTTGGCAAGATTAAGGTGTTTGAGATTCTGGGCTTGATTCTCAAGAAATCTTGATTGGCAAAATCTTTTCTTGGCAAGATTAAGGTGTTTAAGATTCTGGGCTTGATTCAAATTATAGAAAAACTCTCCACTAAACGATTGTTAGACATGTCTAGGTAAAGAGAGAATGAGAGAGAGATCATGTCATCTCATACGAGGTTTTGGGTAGTGCTGATCTGGCAATGGGCTAGGCCGGCCTGGCCAGCCCAACCCCAACCCCACCTACCCATCGGGCCAAGCCTTAAAATCGGGCTGGGCCGAGGCAGCCCAAACTTGCATCGGGCCTCTAAAACTAAAGCCCAGCCTCTCTTAATATCGAGTTGGGTCGGGCCAGCCCGCGGGCCAACGCATTGTTTCGGGCTAATTTGTACTATATTTTTGTCAGCTCGAACGCAAGCCCAGCGGGCCGAGTCTTAAAATCGAGGTGGCCCGGGCCAGCCAAAATTTGCATCAGGCTTCCAAAACTAAAGCCCAGCCCGTCCTAAAGTCGGGTTGGCTGCCAGCCCATTAGGCCGAGCCGATTTTGCAGGCTCTAGTAGTGCATATTTGGATCAGATTTGAGGTCCGACGAACTCGCTAGAGTTCTCCATAGACGCCGGCGCTATTGCTGGGTTTGGAGTTTTAACTTACAAGATTTGACACTTTGACCCCCTTTATTTAGTGTTGGTTTCTCAAAATCTACTATGACACTTTGATCCCCTTTATTTAGTGTTGGTTTCTCAAAATCTATTATGACACTTTGACCCCCTTTAATTAAAAAATAAGTAATTTCTTTTTTTCACTTTCTTTTATTTAGTGTTGTTCTATATATGAGGAAATGACCTAATTGCCCCTGCCACGTGCAAGGCACATGTAATAAACGTTAACTTTCTAACTACCATCACGGCCAGGGGGCTAACTGAAAAAATTGGCAACATCAGATCAGGTTATGGGGCAAACCTTAGGCTAGGGGACTTTGGGATTTAGTGTATACTTTGGGAAATTTTTCCTATTTTGGCCTTGTATTAAGCAAAATCTTTTAATTTGGTCCCTGTGACAATTTTTCTATACATGTGATCCTTACACTCCCCAATTCGACCATCCCCTTTATTACCGTTAAAATATCTCTATCAAATTTCAAAATTACCCATAATACCCTTACTATCATCGGCCTTTGTGACAACCTGAGTCCGAGATTCGATATTGAACCCCAACTCGGAGCGCCAAACCGAAGAAGAACAACTGAAAGAGCTAAATAGAGCGAGCCATAAAAGCTCAAAACCAAAAACTAGCAGCAGAATACTAGATAAAATAGGAGTTTTAAAAACTCGAATAACAAAATTCCAACAACAATATAAAACCTCCACGGCCAAACACGAGCCGGAGAAACAACAATACTGGAAACCCACAAGCTAACATGCTCGGGAAGACAACTAAAGATAAACGACTCAATGCCTCAATGGAAGTAAATAAAATTACTGCTGATATAATAAGGTACAATGGGCCGACTCCACGAGTCGCCACCAAAATACAACTTAAATAAAATACAACATTTCTACCCGACATACTAAGTTTACATAACTTAGTTTAAATCCACGATCTCACAGAATAAGAGATAAATACAAATACTAACTAAATACAACTAGAGAAACTTCGAACTAAAACCTTACTGCGCTGGAACTCAAAACCTGCAAACTAAGGAAAACAAATATGGAAGGGATGAGTCGAAGACCCAGTAAGTTACTAATGTAACAATATGGGCATTATGCACATTAATATAGCATGATAATAAACAGGTTGTAGCACATAAGACAACCAACCCTATATAAACGAGAGGCTCAGTAGCCGTCAACCGTCATGCACTGGTTGGAGACCACGACCAACATTCGTTTGTATAGGAAGCACATAAAGCATAAAGTAAACACATAAAGGTGGATACGGTGGGTTCAAGGTATACCTCCGAAATCCTTTGAAACACTTCCGACCTTATAGCTCCATGAAGCCGTAGAAGACGATTACGCTGCTGCTTCACAGAACTATAAAAGATGCATCTGCTGCTATCCAACAAGATAATAATAATAATAGATTCCTGTGCTTCTACTTTAGAGAACCATAATAAACAATTGTGCTGCTGATGCTGGACACATTTCCCAATAGATGATTGTGCTGCTACTGCCGTACACAAATCACAAAGGGACCGGTGCTCATATCCCAAAACAAATATATGTACCCAATCGCGTCAAGCACGATCTACAAGTACCCGTTGTGGACCATTTTTTGTATCCACGTCGACATATTGCTCAATCCCCTACAACCCAAGACAATACGGCTCTAGCCACTTACAAGTATCACAAGGGACCGGTGTCCGTATCCCAATGCATACGATAAAAGATGTCGACAATGCACAGTCGCCATTTATTCCATTTAACTGTGGGACTAGAGAATACCGTGACCAACGGTAGGGAGAGGTCCAGTGTATTAGCCTTCGGCTATTACGAAGCCCCTGCTCCCGCAATAACCGATCGTTAATACACCTCCAATGCACATATGCCAGCTGGACTCGATGTAATGCACAAGTAGATGTTTACTCATGCTAAACTAATTAAAGTGTGTTCTATTGAATCACAACTTAATAAATCAAATCATGATGTGTTCTATTGAATCACATACCAATCAACATAATGTGCTTGTAAATACTAAACACACAATCAATCATCAAAATAAGATGATTGTCCTATTGCTTACTAGAACAACCACACATACACCAAATTATTTAAGTCCGCGAATGCTAGACTTTATAATCACAACATGTGTAAGCCTACTCGTACTTACAATCATAAATCAATGCGTCACTAACACGCTCAAATTAGGATCTCTTCGGTATCCTATGATCACAATAAGCTCCAATAATATGCCTCATAATCCACTACATTCCAAACTCACTACGTAATACGTTCGTAGCAACTCAACACTAGTTCCCGCACCCTTATTGGGTGATAACTGGGGTATCTCAAAACTTTAACTCATAATAAACACGTCACTCAATGTGTAGTGACTAAGTCATTCCCAACGTACGTCGCACATGATCGTACACAACTCATTAGTAATTTATACGAAGTCACGAGTACCTTTAATAATTATTCAAAGCTTAGACGTAGGGTGTATATATAATCATCTAACCCAATTCAAGTAATCATGTGATCAACAACATTGACTAAGTCAACCTACCTCAAGTTTATTCGATCAAGATCCCATCAATTCATCATCCCACATCGTAGGAGACTAAAATACTACTAATACGTATTTATACCACTTTTTAACTCATTACACGATGTATATTCTTAACGTCCTCTTCGACTCCGCTAGAATCGGTCACGACTAGAGTCTAGTCCATACACGGTTATATACAATTCACAATATTTCAACGACTGCGCTCGAGTCTTACAAATATTCAAAACGTCAGGACAAGCCGTAGCATCATCCCTACATATCTATCTCAATCACAATACTCAATGTACCGAAAGTCTATACTCATAACAATCTCGCAAGTTCAATGCGAGTTTATAAACAACAAATGCCCCAATAATTCAATAACATCAAGGTCTAAGAATAACAACTACAATGATCACAATAACCTTCGACGAGTATATGCACTCAAATACAATCACTATAACGACGATATTCCCAATATAATTCCAATGAGTCTCTAACACTAGGAGACGTCAACACAACATGTACAACAACATTATTCACATGTCTCCAATATTCGGAGACTACAAAATCAATGACAAATCATCAATTCCCAACAAACATCATGCTAACAAATCATCTTGAACACGTATAGCATGTAGAGATTCCATATACAACATGTATAACACATAAACATCGCGATTTTACACTACGATGCTTAAAATCTAAGAAGAAGATTAGTAACTTACTACACAAAGCAAATCCTCCACGAAATCCAAGGGGGTTCAGGTGGAAATGTACTCCTCTGTGACCTCTACGCCGCTACAGAGTCCACACGTCGATCCCAAGCTCAATCCAAGTCCGAATCAAGCTTTTATACCCCAAAAATTAACCTTCTCTCTCTAAAAATGTGGAAGAAGAGGTGGGGTGGTGATTCCTCAACAGATTGGACGATCCCTTCGTTTAGAAATGTGCTCCTCGTCGCCCTCTATGCTACGGCGAAGACGGATCGTCGATCCGACCAACGGAGCTCAAGATATTGCGAATTTTTTCTCTTCTCTCTCTTTACACTCTCTCTAAAGTCTCTCTCTCTAAAGTTTAGTTTTAGAACGTGAATGAGGGAGAAATAAGGTTGGGTTCTCTTATTAATACCATAGGTAAGTGTTGGGTCCAATCCCGGGCTTGTTTGAGCATTTTAAACCACTTAAAAACACGAAAAATCGAGAAAGAACAAAAATCAGACAAACAAAGTCGGGGCAGGGCGATCGCTCTGCCATATCCCAGGGCGATCGCTTTGCTTTCTGGTTGCAGGGCGATCGCTTTGGTCTCCCCAGGGCGATCGCTTTGTGTCCAGATTCTCCAAACTCTTCGAAAATGCTCCGAAACGCTCCCAAAATAATTCTAAATGATCCCAAGGTGATTCTAAGTCTATGGGAAGGTCGAAATGCTCGAGAAACGTTCCCGAAAAGTTCAGAAATAACGCTAGAATGTAACACCTGTATCATTCATAACATTTGTATGCATCGTGTTCATTTACTTCATTGGTATCATTGTTATTTCATGTATATTCTTCATCCTAGTATGTTTGCATTTGAGTTGATTTCATACTTCTCATATGTCTTGATTGGTTTTTAAATCCTTGCAATTATTGGTACTTATTTTGGATCGCATTCTTAACCTTATTAGAGGTTGTTTTGAATGGGTTTCTTTTATGTCTTGGACTTGGTTTGAACTTAGAATCACCTTGGGACATTTTGGAACACTCTTGTAGCAAATTTTCCTTCCTGAGCCGCGCCTTAGTACCACTTTTGCAGCGTCTTAGCGCGCAACATTCTGGATTTTTGACAGCTGGCACAACGCCTTAGCGCTCAGCGCCATAGCGCGCCGCGCCTTAGCGCCACTTTTGTAGTGCCTTAGCGCGCAACATTCTAGATTTTTGACAGCCGGCACAGCGCCGTAGCGCGCAGCGCCTTAGCGCCACTTATGCAGCGCCCTAGCGCGACCCCGATGACAGCTTACGAGATTTTTAAGTTTTGACCATTTTGACTCCAAATCCTTGGCCAGGGTTGAGCCACGTCCTCCACCACTTGGACCAGACTTCTTGGACCTTTAAATCACCATGGGAGAGTCTTGAATACTCCCATTTCAGCCATTAACACCCAAGAACACTAGAAAGAGAAAGTGAGAGTTCTAGAGAGAGAAAATGAGCTAGTTTGCTCATTTGGAGTCCAAATCACGATCTGACTTCACCATTGTGGAGCTACTGACTAGGAGATCACTTCCCTTGGGTTGCATGTGGATTTCATAAGTTTTTTTTCTAAGTTGATTTCAGCTAGAGGTAAGCTGTTACCCCTCTCCTTCTCTATTTATATCTTGTATGACATCTTAGCCTTGTAAAATGGCATTTATATGTTGAAATCAACATGTTTGAGTATGTTTTGATGTTGAGCCATGTAAAATTCGTGGATGATATGTTTTATATGTTGGAAGACTTATTTTGGCTTGGTTGGTACACATAGAAATGGTATCACTTGTTAATCTTGAAGTAAAAAATGATTTTTCTTCGATTCGAACTCATTAGAAATAATTTATGACTCTAACAGAGTTGAATAGGTTTTCATAATTGATGAGACCACGTGTGTGACTTGGGGATTTTGTTGTGATACGAGAGTTTTGTTGGGAAAATTAGTTACCCAAATTTGTATATGATGTTGTTGTTTAATTCTCGTAAACATTATGAGATGGTTGATTATGTGAGTAGGATTATTATGACCTACTTGAGACATTCATGTTAATGATGTTGTGCTCCCTATCTTGGAGTTTGATTTGTTGTTGTGAATGTCAAGTAAACATCTACTTGTACATTTGTTATGTCCATGGATTATTTGTTGGTGGTGTATTGACGCTCGATTATTACGGGAGCCGGGGCTACGTAATAGTTGAAGGCCAATACATTGGGCCTCGCCTTACCGTTGGCCGCGGTAGGGGCATAGCGCCATTTGTTGTATGGAATAAACGCAACCTTGGTAAGCTATTCCGTGGTTGATTCTTGGGTCGTAGGGACCAAGATCACCCGTCGACGTGAATACAGAAAATGGTTCACACAGAATTGGTTATTTGTTATGGTTTTGATTCGTCGATCGAGCACGTCAACAACGGCTCCTACATTGGTATATTATATGTTGGTTGGTTGGAAGTATTGGGTATATTGGAGGTGTACCTCAATACTGTATCCTTTTAAAAAGTGTTTACATATCGCACTTATGTGGTTCCTATATATGCGAATGTTGGTCATGATTTGCAACTGGTATGGGTCGGTTGGCAATTGTTGAGCCTCTCATGTAGTGTAGGGTAACGTGTTATTATGAGATGCTTCTTATGCTATGCCTTGGGATTGATATATCTTGCTATAGCTTATATTACTTGTTCATATTACTGTCTTGCATCTCGTATGACATATTGTTGCATTAGTAGCTTATTGAGTTTTAAATTCACCTCGTTCAATGTTTATTTGTTTTTCTTAGATCACGGTCCGGTGAGGAACCCATAGTAGGAGTTTGCTTCGCCTCAAGATTTGTGCAGTTGTTCTTTTGGTCGTGCTTTTCGGGCCATTGTATTTCTTTTGGTGAGGTCGAGGGTATACATTGTTACCTAAACTTTATAATGTTGGGTAGTGTGTTTTGGTTCTTTATGATTGTAATATTCTTTTGGTTGTGCCAACATGGTTGTCGTGCTTGATGTATTTACTAATACTTGTGACTTCCGCATACTCTGATTTGGATATTGTTGTTGTTCTCCGAGTTTGTTGCTCGCGGAGGTTTATGTTACATGTTTGGTTTGTATTCAAACCATGTTTTAAACAAGTTTAGTTCCGGCTTGTTATTATGCCGATGAAGTATTGCTTTGGTTTTAAAGAAAAGCTTTGCACGTGCATTACAGGGTTTTATGCATTCGCTTTATACTTGCATCTTAAGGAATTTTTATGATGTGTATTTTGTGTCTATCGCGTTCCCTCGCGATCCGACTCGGGATTCCACGTAGGAGTCCGGGTAGGGTCGTGACATAGAAGTTCAACGTAATGTTCACGCAATTAATCATATAAAGATTTAAGTATAAATCGGGGCACACGAAACACTCGAAATGACTCGGCGTGCGAGATAACGACAAGATCAATATGATCATCAATCATGAAGGAATCTAACCAAGACTAGGTCAATGGGACGGTGAAATGAACATCATATACGGATGTTAATCAAGGTCGAGAATAGTCTCGGATGAGTACGAAAACAACGCACGACACAACGTAGATTAATTACGTATCAAATACGGTTCTCAACTCAATACGTCACGCTTAACAAGCATGACACCTCACTCTCCGAGGGTTTCAAGGTCAATATCGAGAAACTACAAGCAAACCAGGAAAGAAGTTGGGTCGGGGTATTACAGCCTTCACTTTTAACAACGTCTAGAACAATAATCGATCCATAAGCCTAAAATCTTATTTCATTTTTGAGATCAAGATCCAAAGGGCCAATAATGCAAAATCAGAGATTAACAGTGTTTATTGAGCCAACTTCATATCTCACTCAAAATGAGCATGCTTATACTTCATTGTAATGCTGAGTTTGATAAAATTTCCTCACACCTATTTGATGTAGTTACTATGTGGCTTTCAAATTTATAATGTTTGAAAGTCCAAGTAATTACTTACACCTTGAGAGAAATGGGTTATTCTTCTAAACAGTGCATTTATATCTTACCTCACAACCGGTCAACAGTCATTTAAATCCAAGACTAACCACTTTGGTAAGTGGACATTACACGCCCTAGTGCAACCCACTTTACATCTAGTCAACTTACATTCCTATTGATAAAACTTAAATTTAGCAATTGTATTTTAATTTAAAGTTTATTCTTAGGAATATTCATGTATTCAGAACTATTATTTATTTGAAATATTCATTAGCTTTAGATTTGCTTGTAACCATAACCTCAATTCTTAGAATGAGCGCTTGTAAGCAACCTTTGGAAATGACGCGCGAGTCATATAGTTTAAGGCATCTCAAATTAATAGTTCGCTTCAAACAAAATAAAATAAATGAATGCTTGTTAGAAATAAGCTGACTTTGTGCTATCAAGACAAAGTTTTCCTTCTCATTATCTCTATAAGTCTGTTGATAAAGAGGACTCAAAGTACACCTCAACTAATCTCATATGGAATGACTTGGTGCCAATTAGGATTTCGTCTAAATATCCGATATATATCAACTTATCAATAGTTGACTTTGAAACGAGCCTCTATGTTAAGCAAATGGGACAGTTAAAGGTATTTCCTCTTATAGGCAATGTTTCAGAAAAGGACTCTCTAAAACCACTCTATTGGCTCACCATTTTTAGCATAAATTGCTCTATCGTTAATTTGCTCCAGCTACAATAGGTCTATGAAGACTATCAAGGAAAACTCAGTCAATGAAAATGAAGTTCAACAGCTATATGCATTTAAAGCATTCAAAATTCAGATTCACAATAGTTGATTCATCTCTAATGGGCGACTACCTAGATTTCTCCTAGTATATAGAGAAACACTTGGAACATTGAAGAACAACTTGAATAGAATTCTCACATCTCCAAGTGCATTCAAATATTTGACAGAATGTTTCAAGCATTCGATAACAAGAGAGCTACTACATTTAATACATAGTTTTTATTGCTCTTCTCTATTATAATCATTTATTTTATTTGTTGCACACCACAAGAGTGAATAATTTTATTTGTTAGATTATTTCTCTTATTAAATACAGTCGGCCAAAGTAATTTTTGTATACGATCCAATATGATCATAACACAGTTAATACACTCAAGTTTCACTAATGAAAACTTGATACAAGGTGTGGACTTGTTTCTAATCTAAGTGGAGAAAAATAGTGCACATTTCAAAATTCAAAGTTGACCACTTTGGTAGTAGATGTAGCACTATTAACAGTGTGAACTACTTCAAATCTTTGTTCTGTTTACTTAAATGTTCTCATCTTTATCTTTACTACTCTTTAACTTAAGTCATTCTTTATTGCATCGAAGTTACAAAGGCTGTTTATAAAGGTTTACTAATATCAGCACACTTCATAAGTAGCTATATTTCCATTTGATATTCAGCTCCCTAACTTAATCTATAAGTTGGTATCTTTGATAAAATTAGAAAGGGAAACCAGTTTATTTTTAGATTAGTAATAGGTTATTTAACCCCCTCCCCCCCCCGCTTTCTAGCCTATTTTGAACCTCTTGGAACTAACATTTATGAAATTAGTTTCATACTTTGGAGTACTTCAATCATGGAATACCTTGGTTTATCTTGTTTACTTTATCTCTTATATTGTAAATCAACAAGGTTATGTAATAGTTGCTTTTACATGTTTGCCATTATAACATGCTTGTAACAAGCTATTGTATCTTTTATCAAAGTCTGCTGATTCTTTTGTAGACTCTGTCGATCTTAATATAACACATTTGCTTCAACATGTCTCAAGCTTGTTCATACTATCTATTCTTTATCTTTTGGCAATGTTTGTATAAGTGACACCTTTATCTATTCACAAAGTACGCTAATGTACGTATTGTGTACTTTCCTAAGCAACTTTGTGATTCTGTTTTCCTGTTAACTCTCAGTTGCGGTAACTAACTTTTTAGTTGATCACTTTGATTCATTCGGAAAGTCAACTGATTTATGAATATTTAAATTGGTAAAATAGGCTATTCACCCCCCCCGGCTAGCCTATTTTTGAGCCACCTGGACCTAACACATCTTATGCGGTAGAAATAGAAATATTATGTGACATATCACATGGAATGTTGGGGTTGTCTCAGAAAGCCTATATCAATAATTAGGTCTTAGAGAGTTTTGAGGTAAGGGAGACTATGCTATACTGATTCTGTGTCAGTTTGATCACGTGATCGTCTTTCTAAAAATATCTAGTTTTTAAATATGAGTTAATGCTATCGTTTCATCTTGTTTATCAAATGGATTTCGAAAAAGATGTGTGTATTATGTTTATCATGATTTTATAGCATGATTATATGAAATAGTTTAGTGATACTAGTTGGTATCTTCGGCCTCAGTGGGTCGTGTTACAGTTATTGTTGTTTGATTAGTGGGCTCAGAAAACTTAGTGCCAACTATTGAGATGTATATGAGTTCCATGTTTTGCCACTGAACCCGAGCCTGATAGTATACTAGACTATGACATATGATTGAGCAGTATGTTTTGGTGCCTCGAGTATGACTACCATGATTCGATATTTATACGTTGTTTTGCTACAATCATGATTTCTTTTTAAAAGTGTGTTTTGCCGTTGAGCGTAAGTTATTGTCCATTGTTTAACTTCATGGACAAAGTGTTATTTGAATCGTATGTTTCCTTCTACTCTGTGGTATCCCATCCCTTGCTGGGCTCACAAGCTCACCCCCACTAGTTATTTGAGTTTTACAGATTTGATGATTAGAGTGCACAACGAAAGCATGGCTAGTTGTGAGGTGGGGTAGAGAGCGAGCCTAGTGATTGGTTTGATAGAAATGATGATGTAATTTTGGGTTTTATTCTTGTTGTAACCGAGTTAGTTTTAGAGCAAAAGCAGTTAGCCGATTTTTGGGGAACTCTCACTCGTGAACTGTGGTGAAGCGTGACTTTCCGCCCAAAGGCTTCATGAGGAAAGGGTTATCCGTAGAGGTGGAGCTGCTCGTGGAGTATTCTGATAGGTGCCCATTGTTGCCACACGAAGGAGGAAAGGGCTGCCCATAGAGGCGGAGCCGCCACTTCGTTCCGTCACAATTGGTATCAGAGCAAAAGCAGTTAACTAATATTTGGGAACTCTCGCTCATGAACTGTGGCAAAGCGTGACTCTCCGCCCAAAGGCTTCATGAGGAAAGGGCTACCCGTAGAGGTGGAGTCGCCCGTGGAGTGTTCTGATAGGTGCCCGTTATTGCCATACGAAGGAGGAAAGGGCTGCCCGTAGAGGCGGAGCCGCCACTTCGTTTCGTCACAGTTGGTATCAGAGCACAGGCAGTTAGCTGATCTTTGGGAACTGTCGCTCGTGAACTGTGGCAAAGCGTGACTCTTCGCCCAAAGGCTTCATGAGGAAAGGGCTACCCGTAGAGGTGGAGCTGCTCATAGAGTGTTCTGATAGGTGCTCATTGTTGCCACACGAAGGAGAAAAGGCTGCCCGTAGAAGGGGAGCCGCCACTTCGTTCCATTACAGTTGGTATCAGAATAAAGGCAGTTAACCGATCTTTAGGAACTCTTGCTCGTGAAATGTGGCGAAACGTGACTCTCCGCCCAAAGGCTTCATGAGAAAAGGGCTACCCGTACAGGTGGAGTTGCCCGTGGAGTGTTCTGATAGGTGCCCATTGTTGCCACATGAAGGAGGAAATAGCTACTCGTAGAGGAAGAACCACCACTTCGCTACGCTTGGTATTAGAGCATGGCCCAGGAAGTGTGCGAGGCACATTGCTCGGGATGAATTTAGGTATAGAAGAGATGTGATTTGGGAATTCAGTGATTATAGCATTAAGTGATGATTTAGATTTGAGAGATCGATGAATCTTTCTGAGATAGACTTAAGTTGAACATACACGCTAAACGCAGCTCCCCTAATGCGCTAAACGCAGCCCCCCCTCCCCTGTAAAATTACTAACTTACCCTCGTTTGTTATATATAGAAAATATTTAACTTAAAACTCTCACTTTCATTTGCTTCGAATGTGTATATTTTTGACATATTTTGTGTTAAATTTTATTTTTTTGTTTAGTTATTTGCTTCTAATGTGTATATTTTTGATATATTTTGTGTTAAATATAATTTTATTTTTGACATATTTTGTGTTAAATATTTTTTTTTGCTTTATTATTGTGTTATAATGTATATTTTAACCAAAAAAAATCGGACATGCACCTGGATAGGCGCATGTTCAACAATATTTTTTTTTTGAAAATTTGCACTTTACCCCTAAATTTGTTAATTTCGTTAAAATTTTTAACAAATTCAAGGGGGTATAGTGAAATTTTTTCAATTTTTTACAAATTCAGGGTATAAAAGTGCAACAATTGGAAAAAAAAAAAAAAACATGCGCCTACACCATGTGCATGTCCAAAAGAACATGCGCATGGTGTAGGTGCATGTTTTTTTTTTTTGAAAATTTGCAATTTACCCCTTAAATTTGTTAATTTCGTTAAATTTTTTAACGAATTTAACAAATTCAAGGGGGTATAGTGAAATTTTTTCAATTTTTTACAAATTCAGGGTGTAAAAGTGCAACAATTGAAAAAAAAGAAAAAGACATGCGCCTACACCATGCGCATGTCCTTTTGGACATGCACCTGGTCCAGGCGCATGTCCAAAAGAACATGTGCAACTCCAAAAGAACATGCGCATGGTGTAGGTGCATGTTTTTTTTTTTTTTTGAAAATTTGCAATTTACCCCTTAAATTTGTTAATTTCGTTAAATTTTTTAATGAATTTAACAAATTCAAGGGGGTATAGTGAAATTTTTTCAATTTTTTACAAATTCAGGGTGTAAAAGTGCAACAATTAAAAAAAAAAAGACATGCGCCTACACCATGCGCATGTTCTTTTGGACATGCGCCTGGCCAAAGAACATGCGCATGGTGTAGGCGCATGTCCTTTTTTTTTTTGTAAAAATATACATTATAACAGATGAGGGCAAGTTAGTAATTTTACTAGAGAGGGGGGCTGCGTTTAGCGCATTAGGGGGGGCTGCGTTTAGCGTCCCTCTAAGTTGAATTCAAGGACGAATTCATTTTAAGAAGGAAAGGGTTGGAGATCCCAAAAAATTTACCTATTTTAATTTTAAAAATATAAACAAATTTGATGCTACTTTTGACATATTTGATTAAGTCAAATAGTTGACTATCCTTTAACATCTTACATTATTTTAAAATAAAAATTACATGATTTTAATTAACGTTTTTGTATTAATAAAATAATATTTTGTATGAAGTTTATATTGAAAAAGAGTATGCTAAATGTTTCATTATAATTTTTGGTATATTAAAATATTAGTACTTTACTAAATTTGATCAAGAAAATTAGTGAAACGATCCAATAAATTATACTAATTTTTATATAAGTTTCTTCTACATAAAAAAATTAGAATATGCATAGTTTTAATAATAAAGTCAACCCATTATTTGGTTGGTTTTGTTATGGTATACCGAAGATTCTTAGTTACTAAGATTCGAGGTGGGGCCCGTAATTAAAGCTAGTAGCTTCTTTTGGATAAAGCCAGCATTATATCATGACTCACCCGGGCAAAGACAAAGGAAGATTAGTACGAAAACTTTGACGAGAAAGAATTGTTGACTTTTAGGACATGGCTGACGGGAAGGAGATATAAATAAGAGATGAGAACATCATCTCACACGCACAAATACATTCATCCGCCCCCCTCCCTTGTACACAACTAACCCGTAAATAACATTGGATGTTGTATCAATGATTTTTGATATTGGGTTTTAAGTATTTTGAGGTAAGAAAGACTATGCAATACTGATTTTTTGTCAGTTTGATCACGTGATCGTCTTTTTAAAAATATTTAGTTTTTAAATATAAGTTAATGCTATCGTTCCATCTTGTTTATCAAATAAATTTCAAAAAAGATGTGTGTATTTGTGTTTATCATGATTTTAACAGTATAATTATGTGAAATAGTTTAGTGATACTAGTGGGTATCTGCGGTCTCAGTGGGCCGCGTTACAGTTGTTGTTGTTTGATTGGTGTGGTCAGAAGAGAACTTAGTGTCAATTATTGAGATGTATATGAGTTCCATCTTCTGCCACTGAATTCGAGCCCGATTGTATACTAGATTGTGAAATATGACTAAGCAGTATGTTTTGGTGCTTCGAGTTTGACTACCATGATTCGATCTTTATACGTTGTTTTACTAAAATCATGATTTCTTTTTAAATGTGTGTTTTGCCGTTAAGCATGAGTTATTGTCTATAGTTTAACTTCATAGGCAAAGTGTTATTTGAATCGTATGTTTCCTTCTACTCTGTAGTATTGTGTATCCCCTCCCTTGCTGGGCTCACAAGCTCACCCCACCGCTATTTGAGTTTTGCGGGTTTGATGATCGAGTGCGCGTGAAAGCATGGCTAGCGAGGTGGGGTAGAGAGTGAGCCTAATGATTGGTTTGATAGAAGTGATGATGTAATCTTTGGGTTTCATTCTTGTTGTAACCAAGTTGGTTTGAGATATAAGATGGATGTTTTCAAGAATTCGAGTTGTTCTTGTTTTTCTTTGCTATTTAAGTGTTAATCTAAATATTAGAAAGTAGGTGATGACTTCGGGTCGTTACAGGTTTAGAATAGAAAAATATTTGGTGGGAATAGTTCCAATAAGTTCAGTCAAATGGAATGTCCTAAAAATGATTTGGAATGAAAGAAAATGAATTCAATTCTCGTGCTTCGGTGGTTAGGAGCTTGATGTGTGACACCGGAAAGTCTCATTTATAATTAACTTGCTTGCATTCATCTCTCTTCATGATTATGCACCATAATATATTCTATTTGACATGATTATAACTTGGGTGCATTGTTCATATATCACTCTTGCATGTTGGCATTGATTGAAGTCGTGAAAATGAGCTTACAAGTTACCTTGTCTAGATTTTGAGCATTGTAAGACCATATTATTAAAGCATTGTAAGACCAATTTCGGTTACATTTTTGTTTTGCTTAGTTTTTTGTCACTTTGAGTGGGGGTTGAAGCATTGTAAGACCATGTTAGTATGCCTAACGCATGATTTTGAGGCTTAGTAGGTTGTTTGATTGCATTTGATCGCGTTTCAATAGCCTAGAAAACGAAAGAAATCAAATTAGAAAAATGGTCCACGTGCCCTAGCACGCCATCGGCTAGCTGAATCTTGGCCAAATTCAAAAGTTTCAAACCAACTTTTGGGAGTTGCGTGCCCCCACGCCATGCCTTGGCGTAGAACTTTCAAAAGTGAAATTCGACCTCTAAACTTGTATAACTTGTTTTACTTGATTCCAACTTGATTAGTGACTTATAATTAGTGATGAATAGGTATAAAAAGGCTCAATAAAGATTAAACAAGATTAATAATGGTTAATTAGGTTTAAGATTGAGTTATTAATGCTAAACACTTCACCAATCTTTCAGATTTTTGCATTTTGTTCCCTATAGTTCCTAAATCACCCGTTAAGTATTCGATTTAGTTGAGAGTAGCGTGATTAATCACTTTTAATTTTTTTTAAAGGTTTGAGGGAACATAGACCTTACCCCAACCCTTATTATTATTATTTAATGCCTTGAATGACTACAATTAAGATTAATCACTATTAATTAAACCTAAGTACAATTAATTAGTTTACTCAAGATTAAGGGATACTAAACATGTTTAGTTGGATTTGATCACATTTAATTTGCTTAATCACTTAATTAGTGTTCAACCAATAAAATTAGGGAACACAATGTTTGACTATGTTACAACTTGCCACCTCAAGCTTGCCTTGGTGGAGAAAAGAGATTAGTTAAGCTCCTTCTTCACTCCTCCATCTTCCTCCTAGAGAGAGAGAGAGAGAGAGAGAGAGAGAGAGAGAGAGAGAGAGAGAGAGAGAGAGAGAGGGTTTGAAGGGGAAAACATGATTTTTGCCTAGGTTTTCTTCATTAAAGTTGTAGGGCTTGGCTTGGGGATCAAGAGGACATCAAAATATTGAAGTTTCATCGGTGGAGCAATTCTTCAATTTGGTAAGGGACTGATTGCTTATGTGTGTTTATGTTTTCATGCTACTTGGTAGTATATAACATTAAAATTGCTATCCATGGGAAATCATTTGTTCAAAGGTTATGTTGTGATTCCCAAGTTTTAATTACAAATTAGATAAGATTTCAAGTGTCTTAACCATGGAAGAGTTGGAGACATAAGCTTAATCTAGCAAGGAAAACCAATTAGGGAAAAGTGGAAGCTTGATACGGAGGGTAAAATGTAATATAATAATCCTAAACCCTGGATCTTGAACTTTATGATTATCACAATAGCATACAAATAATCTTAAGTAAAATACGTGAAGACATGCTGTTTGATTCTTGTAACTTGCTGTAGATCCGAAATCCGCAGTATAATAGTCAACGAAGACGGAATACAATTTTTTCCTTTTGGCCCAAAACCCTAATGAATTGATTTTCGTAATAGATGAATATGATGGGTATTGCATCTCTTTATATAGGCAAAGGGAGGACCAAATTCCTATTAGAATTTAATTTCAACCGTTCATCAAGATAGAGCTTAATTAGGAAACTAATTAACCCCTTTTACAAACTAGTATTTAATGTAATTTAGTAATCCTAAATTAACCGTGATTCTCACTATTGAACACATAAGAAAATTTCTTGACCTGCAAGAAATTAATCTTACAGTCTCCCACTTGGTCAAAGTGATAATACTTTAATGGTTAATTTTGGAAACATAAGGTACGCATAATTACTAAATCAATAACTTAATGGTTAACAACTTAACATAATACCTTCGCAAACCAAGTTATCCATGGGTGTCATAGCGGTTCCACATTATCAAGTTTTCAATAAGGTTCCTTCCATGTACTACAACATAATTAAGCAAGAGTATAAATAATGGTCTAATAATGTTCCTTCTTCAAGAACAATTTTTGTTATCAATTATCCATTCACATAAAGTATACAAAATATGGAAACAGAAATAAAATTCAGAATATCATAAATAAGAGCTCGATAGAAGTTCAATGTATAAGCACAACAAAACATCAATCAATAATCAGTATCTCTCTAGACCCATACTTGAAGTATGTTCATGAAATGTCTTGAGAGATAACCCCTTCGTAAGTGTATATGCAACCATAAGTGTTGTGCTTATATGCTCAATGAACAGTTGTTTCTTCTGAATTGCTTGATTCACAGATAGATATTTAAGGTTCATGTGTTTTGTCCCTTTGAAATATCTATCATGCTTAGAGAAAAATACTGCTGCGGTATTATCACAATAAAGTTTCAGGGGTGCAGAGACAAACTTCAAGTATCTGAATCTTGAGATGAAATTTTGCAGCCATAAGCAATGATTTGTTGCTTCAAACCAAGCTACAAATTCAGACTCCATCGTGGAATGAGCAATGATAGACTTGTTTAAGTGTCTACGTATCCATCATAATTGGAATCTGAATAGCCAACCAACTCTAATTGATATGACTTCTTGAATGTAAGACAATAATCCTTCGTACCCTGTAAGTATCTCAAAACTTTCTTTATAGCTTTTCAATGATCCATTCATGGATTTATTTAGTATCTTCCCAACATGCCAACAACAAAGCTAATGTCGGCCTTGTGCAAACTTGTGCCTATATCAAGCTTCCTACTAAAGAAGCATATGGAATGTTTTCCATTTGCTTACGTTTCAATTCATTTTTAGGACATTGATAGAGACCAAATTTGTCTCCCTTCGAATTGGAGCAACGCTTGCGCAGGTTGCCATTGCAAATCTTTCTAAAATTCTTTCGATGTATGTTTTCGGGAGAGTTTAAGTAATTCAAATGATCTATCTCGAAATTCTTAGAAAGATATGCTTTGGTTTCATGCAATAAACCAAGAATACTACTTGCTAATGATATGTCATCAACATACAAAATCAAAAATATGAACTTACTCCCATTGATCTTAAGGTATATGCATGGATCTATAATATTTTCTTGAAACCAAAAGCATTAATGGTTTTGTTGAATTTTAGATATCATTGTCGGGAGGCTTGCTTAAGTCCATAAATAGATTTCTTAAGTTTGCGACCATGTCTTCCTGTCCTTTTCACATCCATTTGATATTACTCTAAGTGATAATGAGCTATTAGGGCCATAATAATTCTGAGAGAATCTTTCTTTGACACGGGAGAAAAAGTCTCTTTGTAATCTATGCCACCTTTTTAGTAAACCCTTTGGCTACAAGTCTAGCTTTATAGAGCTCAATATTGCCATGACAATGCATTTGGTCTTAAAGACCCATTTACACCTAACTATTTTGTGTCATTTCGGCAAATGAGTGAGTTCCCAAACTTGATTGTCTGGCATTGATTTTAATTCATCCTTCATGACATCAATCAATTTATAATAATTATTACTCGTAATGGCTTGTGAATAGGAAACTGGGTCTTTCGTTATTCCTATGTCAACATCAAATTCTTGTAGATAAACAACATAATCATAAGGAATAGACTTCGTTTTTCTCGTTAAGATCTTCTTAATGCTGGTTCTTGTGTTTGTTCCACAATTTCTTCATTGGCTATGATTTCATTAGGGGATTCTGGCTGATGTGATAGTAGCTCTTCATGATTTATCGATTCAAAGATAAGTGGAGCCACAAGTGGTCCATAAGTGGTCCTTCGGCGTTTAACGGTTCAACGCTGGAAGGATTCACCTTGTCTGTTTGATTTTTAAGTAATGGGATTGTCACCCTAATTTCATGATGTTGGTCTTTCGATGATTTACTTAAAACCATTATACATATTTAGAATCACCTATATTAGCCAACTTATATTACTTAAGTTGATGACTGATATTGTGCTTATATCAGTCATAGCTGATTTCGCCATGAATAGTGACTAATAATGACTTAAATATTTTCTAAGTCAGTCACTAATAATTGGCATAAGAACAATAGACTGATAATGTCCTTGACTTATCTCTTGTGTAAGTCTACTAATCTTCAAACGAAAGCTTCCTTGATGAGCTTCCATAGTTATTTTGAATCTGTGTCAGTACTTTGCTTGTTTTTATTTCAAACATGCTTTTTGCTTTTCTTTTAATAATTTCTAACACACTTTTCATTCCTAGCCTTTTTGTTTATTTCAGAATGGTAAGACAGGTTCAAACTACCTCTTCTGAGATAGCTCAAAGCTCGAGGAATAGTTGTTCACCTCATTTGACTTGGACGACATTAGAACATTTAATGCAATTCAAATGTTTCCAACGGTAATAATTCTAGCTCTGCCTATATAAATCCGAAGAAGCATTGTAGAATAACAAGTTCATACAAGAAGCTCTCAAGCATTCAAAGCACTCTTACACTTTAAGAATTCTAGAGCTTCATTAAAGAGCAAAATACTTAGATCATTTACTGCTTATTCTCATTCTTTGTATTTGCCTTTAGTTCAATCATTGTATTGAATCTCTCCCAACTACTTAGTTATTGAGGGATCATTGATTGTAACCTTCCTTTGAACATTCAATCGCCATATTCACTGGTCATTGATTATACACTGATCCGGATCATTTAGGTTATTAATATTAGTGCACTTCAAAATTTAAGTTTGACCAACTTGGTAGTGGACGTAGCAATTTTCATACTGTAAATCACTCTATATACTGTGATCATTTATTGCTTAACTTACTTGACCAAACTGATCAAAACTTAAAGCATTGTTTCATTACTTAAAGCTTCAGTCAGCCTTTACTACTCTACATTAGTCTGTCCATCAAATTGTTCATAAGCTGATTCTTCAATTGCACTTCCATTGATCAGTTGGCTAATTTCTCTAAAACCTTATTTCCGTTGCCAAAGTTTTTAAAAGATTTTAAAACTTTATTAAAAAGATTTTATAAGACTATTCACTCCCCTCTAGCCTTATCAGTTGGCGTTGCCTAGTGGACCTACACATGAACAGACTTATCTTCACAAATGTACTCCAACTAATCTTGCCATCCTTAATGAATTTGACATTTTTAGTTTCCACAATTCGTAGCTTGTGGTTAGGACATTAAATTATATACCCTTTGGATTTTTTTAGGAAAACCAACGAAATAACCACTTACTTTTTTCAAATCCAATTTGTTTGCTTGAGGGTTATATACATTTGCTTCAACTGGACATCCCCAAACTTGCAGGTGTTTTAAACTAGGTTTCCAGCCTTTCCATAGCTCAAAGGTGGTCTTTAGAATTGCTTTACTTGGAACCCTATTTAAAATATTTACAGCCATGCGAAGAGCATATGTCCACAATGTAATGGGCAAATTAGCATGACTCATCATGCTTCTAACCATTTCCAATAGTGTGCGATTTCACCTTTCTGCTACACCATTCTGCCGAGGAAAATCTGGCGTTGTGTATTAAGCTACAATTTCAAGTTGTTCGAGGAGTCTGGCAAAAGGTCTAGGACGTTGTCCTGTTTTGTCATGCCTGCCATAAAATTCTTTACCTCTATTAGACCTTATGATTACACATTTCTCTCTAATTGTCTCTCAACCTCGGTTACAAATACTTGCACAGCATTCACAGATTGAGATTTGTTATGTAATAGATAAAGATAACAAAAATGTGAAGAATCAACTATAAAGGTGATGAAGTAGTTTTCTCCCCCAAATGTTGGAACATCAAAAGGTCTACAAATATCTGTATGTATTATTCAAGAAGCTGAGAACTTCTTGTGGCCCCTTTTTTTGTGTGTTTTGTTTCTTTGACATTAATACAATCCACACAACTATAATAATCAGTAAAATCTAGGTTTGGTAAAGCACTATCTTTTACTAATCTGTGAAGTCGCTTACAAGATAAATGTCCCAACTTCTGATGCCACAAGAATGAATTGTTCTTTTTCATTACATGATATATAGTTCTTTGATTATGATGCATGGTGGGTTTTAGATAAGGATGGGGAAGACAAAGTGAATTTGTAAAGACCATTCACAAGAATTCTAGAGCCAACATAAATAGAAACCTCATATAAATTGAAACTTTTACTACCCAAATCAAACATAAATCCTTGTAAATTAAGTTTAGAAACTGAAACTAAGTTGTTGGAAATAGATGAAACATAAAGAGTTTGAAATAAATCCAAATAATATCCTTTTTCAAGAACAAGACGATATGTTCCAATAGCTTTGACAGGAGTTTTATTGCCATTCCCTACAGATGAGAAGTTTTCACTTGGGTTTATGATTTGGGTTGTAAGGTATCCCTGCATTGAATTAGAAACATGAACAGTAGCACCTGAATCCAATCACCATGTATTTGAAGGCACATAAGAGAAGTTTGATTCCAAAAAGCTTACGAATCCCAAAGGATTACCTTTACTTTTGAACTAATTACAACGTTTATCACAATTATTCTGGAAATGTCCAGGTTTCTTACAGAAACAACAAACTTCTTCTTTCTTTGCCTTGACTTGAGTAGGTTAGACTTTATCATTCATTTTGGGTGGTGCTCTTTTTTGGCCTTTTCCAGCCTTTTTTCCAAACTTAATATTCGCTTCTTAAGTAGTGAGACGTGCAACATTAGTACTTTGTTGAGTCAGTCTTGCTTCTTCCTGAACTAGCATGTTATAGATAGTTCATTCACCGTCCAGTTTTCCTTAATAGAGTTATAATTCACTTGAAAAGGGGCATACTGTAGAGGAAGAGAATTTAGGATAAACTGAACAAGAAAATTCTCATCCACTTTCATTCCTAAATTAAGAAGCTTAGCTGCAAGGTTTTGTATCTCAATAATATGATTGTGCACTGACGGTGCACCATCAAACTTCATAGTAGTGAGTTCTGACATTAATTTCCATGCAATAGACTTATCTGTAGTCTTAAAGAATTCTATAACAAATTCCATGAAATCAAAGCAGAATAATAAATAAAAACAGAACTACATTAATTGATAGTAGCAAGGCTGCCTTGGTGATGAAGCATGACAACTAAGTTTCTAGCAACTAGAGGTCAAATTTCCTTAGTATATAGATTTATAATTTTCAAAATTAACATTTAATTTTGATTAAATGTATACATAAAACTAGAACAGATATCACACATAGTATCATGGCAACCTAATGGTGAAGTGTTGTAGTAAGGCCTCACATATCTAGGGTTCAAGAATCCCCAGCAATAGAATTTTAACCAAATTTTTTACAGCCCACGACACTGCCATCACCAAACTGCGCACACGCTCATGTGTTGCCTCTACCCAACCCAAATATGTGCAGCCCCTTGTACTGTTCTACATGTACTCCATTTTTTTTAATATTCAGAAACGTTCTTTAAAATTTATCCTAACTAATTAAATCACATAAAACAGTTTATCACACACAAAATAAGCATTGCAACCCTTTGTAATTATTCGAGCAATTTGGAACATTAATCTCTCCTCGAAACTCTATTCGAATAGGGTTTAATACATAAAATAATTTTATAGTATTAACTATTAATACTAATCAATTTATATAATTGTAAGTTGCTCTGATACCAGTGTTGGGTCTTCATCGAAATTAACAAGGCGGATAACAAAACTTAATTTTGAAAACCCTCCTAAAATCCATGCGAATTAATATAAATTAGATTTAGAATAATTACCCGATTGTTTAAGCGAGAAACCTTCAAAAGAATCACGCTTGAATCACGATCACCGCAACAACGATTTGCACGGCTTCCCTATGGAATCCACACGAACAGATTGGGCAGGATTTGACTCAACAATTTTGTGCTAGGCAATTGTTGAATCAAAGTAGGAAGGCTTCGTCATACAAATAACTAATTAAATCCCTACTTTTTCTCTCTACGAATTTAGTGTTTCACTCAAACCCTAAATCCTTTTTGTGTTGGATTCATATGGAGACTATCAAAAGACTCCACATATATATACTAGAGAGAGAGAGGCGGCCAAGAGTCCTAGTCCTACTAGGGCTCACTTTTTGGTCCCTTTATTTATTGGGTGAATTCCAGACCGATCCCTTTTTGGACATTTATAATCGCTCTAGTCCACCATACTTTTTTGAAAATCGAAAAAGGCACTTTTGGGGTAAAAAGACGATTATGCCATTAATGAAAGATTTACCGGAGAAATTTTATCATCGCGATGCCCAATTGAGATGCCTAATTCCATCACCGCGATGCCTAATTCCATCATTGGGATGCCTAATTTCATCATCGCGATGCAACCAAATGAAGATTTACTGGAAAAATTTTAGTAAGTAAGATTCACTAGAGAAATTTTAGGACTCGATGCCCAATTACGATGCCTAATTTCATTATCGCGATGCAGCCAAAGGAAGACTTACCGGAGAAACTTTAGTAACTAAGATTCACTAGAGAAATTTTAGTAACTAAGATTCACTAGAGAAATTTTAGGACTCGATGCCCAATTGCGATGCCTAATTTCATCATCGCGATGCCTAAATCCATCATTGCGATGCCTAATTCCATCATCGTGATGCCTAATTTCATCATCGCAATGCAGTCAAAGGAAGATTTACCGAAAAAAATTTTAGTAAGTAAGATTCACTAGTGTTTTATTGGAATGGATACAGAGGCTATCCACAAAAATCAATTTTCTTTGCTAATGAAAACAGAGATTCACGAGAGAAATTTTAGGAAGGGAGATTCACCAGAGAAATTTTATGAAGAAAGGAAGATTCACCGGAGAAATATTAGGAATAAGTTATCTGTAAGATTGGCTGGAGAAATTTTATGAAAAAGGAAGATTCACTGGAGAAAGTATTAGGAAGAAGTTATCTAGAAGATTGACCGGAGAAATTTTAGGAAGAAAAGAAGATTCACCGGAGAAATTTTAGGAAGAAGCTACTATATATGTTATTGCGGGGCATTATAGGAACAATTTTATAAAAGTTCCTTTTAGCGGTTAAAAAAGGTGGACTAGAGCGAATAAAAACTTTTCAAAGTGGACCGGCTAGCAATTTTCGTTATTTAATTCACTTTAAGCCCATTAATCCAATTAATGACCCAAATAAATTCCAATCCATTTCATTCTAAGTGTGTGACCCAATAGGTTCCTAAATTACGTTGGTAATAATTAATTACTATATATATGAATATATATAATTAATTATAAACAATGAGCGGCATCTAGCAATACATCATTGTTACCGGGTAATAGAAATTATTAGTGATTAATATAACTGAATGTGACAAAAATAATTCATGTCCATTTGTCCAAATCTATATATATATATATATATATATATATATTTAAAGTTGGTGAGGATGCCTTAGATTGTGACACCTCACCTCTTTTGTTAAATCTTCATTCTCAATGCTTTGACTTTTGAAATTCTAGGAGGATGCAATTAGCTAATAGTTTTATCTAATTACTATAGGTATAATATTGTGGTATATAATATTCTTTAATAATAATATCTATTATACAATAGCGGTGGACTCTCACGTGTGCATTTGTAAAAGACAATTACCGGCCAAGATTAACCCATTTACTGACATTCTACGGCCACGATTAAATCCAAACTTCTTCACGCGTGCGAGCATCGGTTATTCCCAGGCGACTTCTTCGTTTCTGTGACTTCTTCGTTCTCTCACCGAAACTCCTCGCTCATCCACGATATCTCTCTCTCTCTCTCAACCACGGTAGAAATCCCAAACCTCGCTCATCCACGATCTCTCTCTCTCTCTCAAACCATCTGCGGCAGAAATCCCTCAATCGCAGACCATCCATTTTAATCCCTTCCACGGAAGATCGCAGACCATCCATCTCAATCGCTCAATCGAAGACCATCACCATCCATCTCAATCGCTCAATCGCAGGCCATCGATTTCAATCGCTCACGCACACTTCTCGGTCTTCACCCCCACTGTAAGTCCTTCCCCAAATTTATTCACCCCCCATTGTATAGACTTTCTGCACATCAAAGTGTTTGTGTATTGGTCTCTGTGAGAGAGAGAGTGTGTGTGTGTGTGTGGTGGTGTGTATGTTTGATTTATGTTTGAATGTTTGATTTATGTTTGAACCCTGAAACAATGAATTCTTGAATGCCAACAAAGAAATGCGTATATGAACAAAAATTTCATGTAGTCTCCCACTATTAAATTTCATGATAGATCAATCGTGAAGACTCACTCTACACAATAATGAATGAATATAATCTGCTGGGGATGATGTGTGTTCTTGACCATGCCCTATAATCTTCCTCTGCAACTTTAACCAAGATTTTTCACAACTGTCTACCAGTCTGATGCATGCAGAAGCTATAATATAAAGATGTTTACATGAACAACCTGTGCAAACATGAAGCTTACTAAGTCAATACTATAACTCTAATACAGACCAATCAAAAGTTACAGAAACTTCAACAATAAAATGGACAATAACTGAAAAATTAACAATATATATGGAAGTGTAATAACAGAAGTTGATCAGCTCATTGGCTACCAGTTTGTGTATGTTTGATTTATGTTTGAATGTTTGTGTGTATGTGGTGGTGTGTATGTCAGATATATTGCAGTATACTTGAGATTTTCCTCAAATTAGTTGGCTCCCGATATACTGATGGCTCTGATTGTTAATATTTGTCCCTTAAATTACATGTCATCAAGGAAGCATGCCTTGGGTTGGTTGAAACCAATCTACTTGGTTAGTTGAAACCTTGGGTTGCTTCTTTGGCCTTTGGTAACGATTATTCTCGAATTTCGCCTTGACAACGAGAGAATATAGCAAATCTGCCTCAGCTGAGGTATCAAAAGGCACGTTCAAGATACTATACCCCAAAATTAAACCAAAAAATATGGAAGTTAGGGATGATAAAATATAAATTTGAAGAGAAGCAATAACTGCTACGTTTTTTAATCACACATTGTTTGCTATTTTTAATTTCCTCTTAATTATTGAATTGTTACAGAAATTAAGCCTCACTTGACTGATTCCTTAATACTTACTGGAATTATATTCGATCAGGAGAGGAATGCGGGACAGCCGTACGTGGGCATCAAAATTTAGGCTGCTGCAACAAACTACCCTAACCTTAACCCAGATGCTGCTGCGGCAGGTCTCCCTCAGAAGTGTGGTTGTTAATTTCCTGTGTACGTATCTCATGAATTATAAGTACTTATGTGTGTATGTGTTTGTTTTGTGGGTTGGCACTTAATAAAGATTTTATTATATTTGAATGAAAAAGTTGGGCATCAAAATATAGGCTGCTGCAACAAACTAAACCTTAACCCAGAAGCTGCTGTGGTAGGTCTCCCTCAGAAGTGTGGTTGTTAATTGCCTGTGTACGTATCTCATGAATTATAAGTACTTATGTGTGTATGTGTTTGTTTTGTGGGTTGGCACTTAATAAAGATTTTATTATATTTGAATGGAAAAGTTAAGTTCTGAAAGCAATACAGTGTGGATTTGAATACAAGAAAAGTAGGCTTTCATCAATCTCAATCACATTGTGTGAAAATGAAAAACTACAATCACAATCACAATCTGGGCCTGGGCCTGGGATTATACTAGGTCTGAATCCACCACCCACAGCCATTGGATTTAACTTTACAGCCCATCCTGAAAATACATGTGTCCCTTTCACCATTCCTTTTTGGCTTTTTTTCATTTCCGTGTAATCAAACATGGTGTTAGAGACAGAGCAGTAGTCAGTACAACTGAAAATATCATGCAATCTTCACTTGCAGTAGATCTAATAAGGCAGGTACCGTTACAATTATATGCTTAGATGTTGTTCGAACAATGATTTTTCTGAAGAATTACGCTTTGACCAAAATTTGCTTAAATCTGTACTGTTTGTTCTTACATATTGTAACAAAGTTATTTGTAATCAATTGTGGATGCAGTAAAAAGGTGAGCAATAATACAAGGATAGTTTCCAACTCAATGCAAGTTAGTAGTAGTGCGAGACACAATAAGACTCATCGGTTTAGTGGCACCCGAATAAGGGCATTCAAAGAGGGTTTACGCGTTTTCTGGGTTGTCGCCATTGCTCTTATATTTTGTTCATTCCACTTATGACTCAAAGCTAAGGTACATATATTAACAACTGAAATGTTTGTTTATTTGGAATAAAATTGTTTTGATTTATCTGTATTGATTAAGGTTATGTTTTTCGCAGAAGGCAATCTCATTACCCATGCTTTTTTTCTTTTGGACACGTTAATCTTTTCGGTGGCCCCTTTGTATAGTGTTGTAATTAGTATAATTCATAAAGGGTCTGATTCGAAGTTCAGTCAACGCTCAAGCACATATGGAGGCAAGGAAGAAAAGGAAAAGATGGGGGGGGGGGTACCCTGAGGCTTAATAATGGAGATTTAATCAAATATGTATCCTTAGATAAAAGTTTTGATCCACATTTTTTGTGTAAAATTCAAGAATGAGCAGTTGTCGTTTGTTGTATTTTTTTTTTTTTTTTTGAATTTGGGTTACATGTGTGCCCCATTGTTGTAACTTTAGTTTCATATGTTTTTGTAGATTTAATCTGTGCCAATTGGGGAATTTATTTTTAAATTGACATGTATTGTATCTTGCGTTGCTAAAGCAGACATTGTTATGATGCAAGAGCTTTCGGAAGAAGATTAAGTTTTTGTTATTGAGAAAATAATAAAATATTATTTATTTCATTTTTTATTACAATATTTTATTATTGGCATTGTTACAAAATAAATTATTTATAATTCATTATTATTTCATTATTTTTGTGTAATTTAGTCTTATTCACCCATTACAAAATTTTGAGCATACGTTAACCTCGAATATACAATAATTTGATTCCTACTGTTACCGTGCCATAGGCACGGGCGCAAAATCTAGTTCTTTAATAATATTAGTTGAAGAGCTTTAGCTATTGGCAAAGCAATGAAAAAGCTAGAAAAAGAAAACAAAGTGCTGCTAATTGGATTTGAACACACACTCTTATAAATACGAAAACTCACCTTAAACCAACTCAACCATTTATATTATGTTGATATTTTCTATCACTATAAGATAATAACTGTGATTATTAATCATACTTAATAAAACAATTATAGTATGACTACCCGCTATAGCTTATTGAGAGAAATAACAAATATTCCCATAATAAAACAATTATAGTAGGACTTATCATAATAAACTATGATTAGTCCTTTCATATACCAATTAGTAAATACAATATCATTTAAACCTTAATCAAAACTACTAATTAATACACAAGAGGTATACCTATATGTATATACCCCTAATACTACCTCTAATTGCGTTCTTCAAATGAAAATAGCGGAAGAACTTCTTTTACTACCTTAGGAAACAAATGGTCTATTCAGTTTTCATATAATCCGTAACTATAACTTCTGAAGTTGGACAGTCATAACAGTCATAGCAAGAATATTACACCCGCTCCCATCCCACTCAATTCCATTGTCTTGTCTTGAAAATTGAAATGTTGATTCATCCAGTCCTGTTCCAAAAGGCCACCGATGACACTAGCATCTGCATTGTTTATAAGAAATTCTTCAACAACAACAAATCAGACTGGTCATTATGCAATTTTGGCCCAATTGAATAATGTAAAGAATGGGAAGAAGATTAAGGTGTGTTTGTGTGTTCACGTGTGTGTACATAGACAATTCTTGGGGTGAGTATGCACATGGCTGCACGTGTTATGGGTGTAGAAAATTTCCTTCACACACACATTGATCGAGTATTTTGCTTTCTGTATTCAGCGGGCGTAATTGAAAAGCTTTCTGGTAATGGCGTTGTTGGGTATTCAGACAGTGATTTGGCTTCTGCTATGTTTAATAAGCCAAGAAGTTTCACAGTTGATCTAAAAAATAATGTTTATGTTACTGATAAGAAAGTCATACCGTAAGAAAAATCAGCAAATCAGGTATTAACATTTATATATTTTCAAAAATGCATTTCATAAAATTGCTTGATTACATCTTCAGATTGTTAAAGTGTTGTTTCCAGATTAGCTTCAGTGCTTCACTTTGCATTTTGTTTTGGTAATAAACTGGGACATTTTGTAAAGGTATGAAGCATGTGTGTGATATCAAAAATTAGTAATAAATGTCATTATCATAGTATGATTTGTGTAAGTTGCTATTATTTGCATGTAGAAATAGTGTAGATGGTTGGAAAATATGCTAAAGAGCTTTCTACATAATAGAATATAAGAATATGTGAATTTGTTTGCTTTATTTGTCTACATCAATTACTTTTTAAAGACCGATTTCTACTTTATATACATGATACGTTAATGTATGATGAAGCGATCGAATCATTAGAAATGGGTAATTATTGATATCTAATTTATATAGACTGTTTGATGCAAGTACATTTATTAAGGAGATCATGACCGACCTTTCTGATATTGACAGGCTTGAGGCTGCTGCGCAATTTCAAAAAGAATTTAGTTGGTAAGTGCATGATTTATTTTGTTTGATGAGTACTTAATATTGGCATGTTAATTGTTATTTATAATTTGGTCATTAGATGTAAGCAATAATGATTCTTAAGAAGCAAGCAATGGATTTCCAAGATGCAAGGTACACTCAATTTTCATTTGGTTCTATATATACTTGCAGGTTCATTCATTTCTCTGATAAAGTGATGCATTCTTCCTTGCAGATTGTTGTTCTCATCGATCCTAATCAAGTTTATATTTTCAAGTAGTGTGCATTCTTTGATAAAGATATAGCATGGTCATATTGTTGTAGTTGAATTGATCGATTTTACTTTTGGTTTCTATTAAAATTTTTTTTATTTTGAACTTTCTTTATTATTATTATTATTTTTTTGGCGAAAACACAACTTCTAACGAAATCATTCAAGCACAATTAAATTTCACACACGCACAAAAACAAATAGATATGCGTGCTTGGTGTAAACATTAATATAACATGATCATTAAAAATTGATAGAACAAAAAGTTAAGGGAAATACCTCTTATCGGAGGAGCCGTTCTTCTGGTTGCGGAAGGAGAGGAAAAGTGGAGAGTAAATGTCCTAATTTATTGTCCGTTGTGAACGAATTAAGCTTCTGCTGAATCATTTTTGCTTTCGATCTGCTTCAAACGACCTCTCTATAACCTCTGCTCGAAATCCTAACTGAAATTCTACAAAGATGAGTTCTTATTTGGCCTATCTTTAAATGGTGCTTGGGTTGGGTTCGTCGTACGTTGGGTTTGGACTGAGAGCCTTTTGACAAACTTACGCTAATTGAATTTAGGCTGTTAGCAGCCCAACTTTAGCTACCTTTGGCTGTATTGCGGAGTCATTCGAAAAGCAATTTTAGGCATAAAAAAAAAGGTCCCTTTTGACACTTGATCGATAATTAGTGGTCAATAATAAGTACTTCCTTTGTGTCCTGGCTGTTTGCTAACTTAATTAAGAATTTAATTAGGAAAATTCTAAGTAAGTTTAAAAATAAAAATATTTAACAGCACAATATTACATCACTTAATAAATTAAGTATTACTTAAAAATAACTAAAATTTTAAGTTAAAAGGTGATAACTTAAAATTTTCAGTTATACTTTGTTCAGAATGAGTTGATTGTTATCTTTCTTCAATATGTGCCAAAGTAAATATATTTTATTTTTAACTTTGTAAAAATTCTTCAAGTATATGCCTGTAATATCTATATTAGCTGCAAGATGAAAAAAGAAAATGAAACACAACAATTTAATATCATTAATCGATACTTTAAAAAAAAAATGTATAAAAATAACTATTTACTCATACCAGTTTAAAAATAATAAAAAATACTATTCTGAAATGAAAGTATTATACTGAACGAACACTAATTAACATACATTGACAACACCTAACTTTTGTCAGACATTAAATTAACAAACATCTATATTTAATAATGATAATTTTTTAAAATACTCCTAAAATATATCAATTAATTTTAAAGTCAAATTATACCCGTGCGGAGCACGGGCATTATAACTAGTATCTATTAAACACAAGGCATGGAACTTGTCATTTTTGTTATAGTTTAATATAGTTTTCTTGATCTCCGAGTAGACTTATTTAGTAGGCAAATAAACTCAATATCCAATATTGATTTATTTGAACACGACCATGCATTTACTTAAGTCTCACTTATCAAAGGGCCCAAAGATATTATACTCCCGTTATGTAGGAGGGACAAATTCTATCTACATTGTTTATATCCCTCAGTATAATTCGTGGCATATCCAACATCCAACTTTATAATTACCTTGTTACAGAATGACGTTTGTCAGTATCAAAATATACGACTCATCGTCGAAGTATATAACGTCTTCAAGTCAAAGGACAATGAACACAATAGTCACTATGAGAATTTCTTATGACACTCACGTAACGATCCATGTAGCATTCTCATGTGGGTCAATTCAGTACGTCGTTACACTTAACACATACCTATGTGTAGACTGATATCAACTATATGAGTCTCAACACATACTAATCTCGATGCATTATTATTTCCTTTATTAATAATAATACTCGACCAGGGATATTTAAGAATAATACTTTTATTCAAAGAGTTTTATTATGCATTAATATGAATAAACAAACAATACATAATAAATAAATGTCTTAATAAATAATGATATATCGTAAAATAGATTTGCCTCTAGGGCATAGACCAACACCTGGTCCATTTGCTAATTTTCTTCAAGAACATGCGATTGTTGCCGAGTACACTATGCCTAGTTCTGCAGATCAGAATGTGTGGCAGAAAGAAGAAACCAGACTTTAATGGACATAGTGAGAACTATGCAGAATAACACGAAACTCTTTGAATCCTTGTGGACTGAAGCTCTAAAGATGGCTGCGTATATATTAAACCGATGTCCAACTAAGGTTGTCCCAAAGACACATTTTGAGTTATTCAAGGGTTGGAAACCGAGTTTGAGACATATACACATTTGGGGATATCCGTCTAAAGTAAGAGTTTTTAATCCAAAAGAGAAGAAACTGGACCCAAGGACCATTAGTGGATATTTCATTGTATATGCAAAAGGTCTTAAGGGTATAGATTCTATTGTTCGTCTCACACCACTAGGATTGTGGAATCAAGAAATGCAAAATTCCTTGAGAATGACTTAATCAAGTGGGCCGGAGTGATCAATTTCAGGACATTGTTTTTGAAAACAATCATCATGAAGCTCAACCCTCTGGTTCAAGTAATAGATTGATTGTCATTCACACCCCTTGAGTTGAAACGGGTGTTAGGCAACCAAGTACTAAAATTCCACAAGCTGTTGATATCGATCCAGTAGATGAAGATTGATACGAATCAAACGAGCTTAAATTCGTTGAAGAGGCACGTGTCAAGTGGTTTATGGACAATAGATCGTGCATAGAAATACAAATGCACTTTGTTCGTGACTGATTGAGTAATCAATGTTCGAAGAAAGGCTGTGATTCAGATGGGTGATGATTAAAGGACTCAAAGAGGTGGTTCCAATGTGTTTCAAGGCTATATGGATGATTGTGAAGACCCAAGGATGATTTGGAAGACACAAGGGACCAAGGAACAACTTCGGGAAAGTCCCCAGCCATGGCGCCGCTCCCTAGCGCGCATCTCGGCGAGTTCGGTCTAAAACAGAAAAGTTCGGGAGCATCGATCCCTAGTGTGTTGACGGGCAGTTTTTTGTTTCTTCGTTATTTTATGTATTTTTAATTAGAATTTTCACCCTATATTTTTGTGGATTGACTTTTGAACGTTTTAGGGTCTAATAGGGTTTGTTCCAGCCTATATAAAGGCCGTCTCATGTGGTTTTATAGATAGACAACTTTAAGATTAAATTAGATTGAGAGAATTCTTCAATTCTTCTTGTTTTTTACGAACTATTCAAATTTATAAGGATTGTCCTGTAGTGTTCACCCCTTTTCAACTTATCAATTGGGATTCCATACCAATTATGGCGTTAATCCTTATACCAAGGTTCGTGGTCGTCTCAATTATCGGGTTGCAGCTGTACATGCCAAGGTTCGTAGTTGGACTGATTCATCGGGTTGAGGTGTCACCTTCCATCAAACTTCCTTGATCTTAGCTTCCGTTCTGCGTGAATTTGTGATTCGTTGAGAAATCCTTGGCAAAGATCGTATCAAAGATGTAAATGAGGAACAACATGAAATTGGTGAACAACCAGTTGTTAATTTGGTTGCACAACAACTTCCCCAAGAGGATAATGATGTAGCGTTAAGGAGATCAACTAGAATAAGGAAGTTAACAATTCCTAGTGACTAAGTTGTATATCTTCAAGAGTGTGACTACAATATTGGAGCCGAAAATGATCCTGAAACGTTTTCACACGCCATAAGTTGTAAAGAATCAAATTTATGGTACGATGCTATGAAAGATGAAATGAGTTCTATGATGTCAAATAAAGTCTGGAATCTTATTGAGTTGCCTGATGGTGCAAAAGCCATTAGATGTAAGTGAGTCTTCAAAACAAAGAAAGACTCGCATGGAAACATTGAAAGACATAAAGCAAGACTCATTGCTAAAGGATTCACTCAAAAGGAAGGAATCGACTACAAGGAGACCTTTTCTCTTGTATCTAAGAAAGATTCTCTTCGTATTATTTTAGCATTAGTTGCACATTTTGACTTAGAGTTGCAACAAATGGATGTGAAAATAGCTTTTCTCAATGGAGATTAGAGGAAGAGGTTTACATGAAACAACAAGAAGGATTTTCTACTAGCAGTGGCGAGCATTCGATTTGCAAGCTTAAAATGTCTCTATATGGATTAAAACAAGTCTCCCATCAGTGGTATTTAAAATTTCATGATGTTATCTCTTCAATTAGTTTTGTTGAGAACATTATGGATCAATGTATATACCAGAAGGTCAGTGGGAGCAAGATTTGCTTCCTTATCTTATATGTAGATGGTATTTTACTTGCAACCAATGATAAAGGCTTATTACACGAGGTAAAGCAATTTCTCTCTGAAAACTTTTACATGAAGGATATGAGTGATGCTTCTTATGTCATTGGCATCAAAATACATAAAGACATATTTCGAGGTATTCTTGGTCTGTCAAGAGACCCATATCAATAAGGTTTTGGAGAGATTTTGGATGAAGGATTGTTCACCACGCATAGCTCCTATCGTGAAGGGTGAGAAGTTCAATCTAAACTAGTGCCTGAAAAACGATCTTGAGCAGGAACAAAATGATGAATATCCCTTATGCTTTGGCAGTTGGTAGCCTAATGTATACTCAGGTCTGTACAAGACCTAACATTACAATTGCTATTGGGATATTGGGAAAATATCAGAGTAATCCGAGTATGAACCACTAGAAAGTTGCAAAGAAGGTGATGAGGTACCTAAAAGGGACCAAAGACTACATGCTTATGTTTAGACGGACATATGGTATGGAAGTGACTGGCTACTATTCAGACTTTGTTGGCTGTATTGATTCACGAAAGTCGACTTCAGGATATATCTTTATGTTAGCCGGTGGAGCTGTATATTGGAGAAGAGCAAAGCAGACTTTGACTGCTACTTTCACTATGGAGGCTGAGTTGGTATTTTGTTTTGAGGCTACCTCTCATGGTGTATGGATGAAGAGTTTTATTACTGGGCATAGATTTTGGATTCGATTGCTAGGCCATTGAAGATATACTGTGACAATTCAGCTTTAAAAACAATAGAAGTGGTAGTCGAAGCAAACACATCGACATCAAATATTTAGCCATAAGAGAGCATGTAACGAATAAAGTAGTGGTTATTGAACACATTAGCACTGAATTAATGATTGTCGATCCTTTAACTAAAGGCATGCCACCAAAGAATTTTAAGGATCATGTAGTACGAATGGGACTTAGTTCCATTATGTAAATTTTTAGTTGTACGTACATTTATTGTTGCTACTAACAGTGGCGAAGGTACTTGAGGGCCGAAGGGGCCATGGCCCTTGCACCTTTCCAAAAATTAGTACTATTTCAATGTTTGATTTCATGGTTTGAGTATTTTAATTTTAATTTATTTTGGTGTGGAAAGATATTACTATGGGCCCTCCTAGAGTATGGTATGCTCCTTCCTTTCCTTTTAATTAGTTAAAATAATATTATTTTAGATTAATTAGACTTGAAGCCCGTTTGGTAGTGCATTTTGGCTAAAATGTATAGATAAAACAAAGTTTATTTGCAAAAATTATGTTTCAATACTGCAGCAGAAAAAACTGCGTTTTAAAACGATAGAATTCCTAACTTTTTCCTAAAACGCAGGTTTTAAAACGCGCTAGGAAAAAAAACTGCGTTTTAAAGTGATATTCAAACGCATTTATAAGAAAAAGGTGCGTTTTGAAAAATCGTGATTTCAATGGACTCTCATACTTACTCTTCTAGTTTTTACCGCATGAGAAGAGGCATTTTCGGCAATGAATACGTTAAAACTAAGATTCAAAACAAAATGGGGAATGATTAGACTCATTGATGTTGTATATTGAGAGAGAAATAGTTGAATTATGAGCATGGAGTCAATTATTGATTAGACTCACCGATGTTGTATATTGAGAGAGAAATAGTCGAATTATAAGCATGAAGTCAATTATTGATGGATTTTGTGATAAGAAAGAATGTCATGCACTTCTTTGATGACTTCTATGTCTCTAAAAATTAGTTTTTCCGAAGATTTTGGTACTTTTTGTCAAAACTAAATTGTAGCAAACAAAGTGAATTTGAAATTATAATTTTGTCGAAATAAATTTTGTTATATTAAAGTTGACTTTGAAAAAATAGATTTATAATTTATCTTAAATGTATTAGATCACATTTTTAGAGGATATACGACCCTTGTAGAGACAAAATCCGGCTTCGCACTGGCTACTAAAAACTCTTATTCAGTTGATATTTTCTCATTTGATTTTGTGCAATATTTTGTTTCGAGAAATATCATTAATATTTGGACCTAGAATAAACATAAGGTTTATTCATTATAAGGTATAGTGATTTTTGGATTTAAAGTACATTGTAATACATGGAAGATAATACTCGTTTTAGAGGACCTATCGCAATGATTCATGTGTTTTGTTTCGTATGGAGGTGGATGTAGTAGCATATCGGCCAAGTGAGAAAATGTTAGTTTTATCCTAAAATCAAACTGACAATTGTCCACATGCTCCCATTTTCTCGGAAAACTGACATCCACTTTGCTCAACTCCAAAAGAAACTGACTAGCCCATGTTTCCTAGTAACTTCCATGATGGGCAGAAGTTACATAAAAGTTATTTTTCTGGTTTGAAAGGGTCCCTAAGTTTGCCTTCTACTATTGCTGATACACCATCAATTGAGAGAAGGGAAATTTTTTAGAAGAACTTGAAAAATCCAAGAAGAAATAGCAATGGCTGGAGGTATGCCTTATCGATCTAATTCCGCTGCTATATGATTTAAGCATAGATTATTTGGTTTTCTTAAATGCTTAAATCTGTTGAAAGTATTCTAACATATTGTCCATAAATATACTGTTTATGTGATAATTATGTGTTCTAAAATTCTGGATATAATGGAATAAATGTGAATTTCATAAAAAGCTATAATAGTATAAAATTCCATAAAAAGTTTTCACGTATAACCAGTTCTGTACAACAATGGTTATTATATTCTGATTCCCAGCTATGTACATTTTCAAATAATCGCTCTCAAGGGAGAATGCTTATTCTGAGAAAAAAGAATTTCAATCAAAATGTATTCTAATTTTATGCAGTCATCCTAAATTCCTTGAATTTACCACATCCCTCTTTAGCTCACGCCCCATGCCTGCAATACAAATCAAAATGAGTTTGTATGTTAACTTAACTGAAAAGGGTTAACGATCTATTCGTTTAATTAGCATTCTCAAAACTGTTTTTCGAAATTTACTTCACCTGAATTCTACCATCAGAGGTTCCGATCACGAGCATGTCTTCATCGCTGTCAAAGGCCATGCAAAGAACCTTCCCATTTGTGCCGGTGTGCAGCGTTTCTTTTCTACTGAGCTTCTTTCGACACCATACTTCCACAATACCACCTTTGCATCCCAGATATATTAGTTCCGAGTTAATGGCCATCGCACGCACTTCCGTTGTCGTGGACAAGGATCCAACCAAACTATAATTCGAAGCACTCCATATCTTTGCGAAACAAAAGATCAGACATCAAAGTTAGCGTTTTAATTACCAATCAACGGCCAAAAATCAAAATATTCACAAGTTCAATCAAACTTGGTACCTTCAAAGCTGTTCCTTCCAAGGAAGAGCTGGCTGAATATATTAGACCGTCGTGAACTTTCACGGCATGTACTGGATTTGCTTTAGTTAGTAATTTTCTCGAGCCAGTTTGAATGGAACTCATTGTTCCTGATGCCAAGTCAATTTCCTGCAACATAACGCAAGTTCAATTTCAAGAATGTTATGATGAAGACGAATCCCAATAAATAAATAAATATTTTTTTTAAAAAAATGGCCCAAGGATATATAATTTGTTACCTGAATGCTACTATCCTGGCATCCGCAATATAATTTTCCGTTTACAAGAGCCAAGCACTTTACGTATTTGTTTGGATTCAATAATTTGGATGCTCCATTCCATGACTGAACCTGATATATACCGAGTTTGAACAAATAGTTAAGACTCGCAGCTATTTGGGCCGAGCTTGATTATTATGTATTTAAGCCCGAAATAGGCCCAAGCCCAACCCTTATATATACTCCCTCCGTCCCTAAATTATTGTCTGGGTTGACCCGGCACACGAATTAAGAAAACTCAATTGACTTGATTATTAATATTTGAATAGTATTGAAAAAGTGTGTTGTTTCCTTTAATGCCCATGTGTATGTGACCCATAATTAAAGTAGGAAGAAAAAGTAAGGATAAAATAGTAAAAGTGATGTTCTAAAAAGGAAAGTTTCAAACAAGACAATTATTTTGGGACGGACGAAAAAGGAAAGGAAGACAATAATTTAGGGACGGAGGGAGTAATAGTTAAGATATGCATTTCTGCTTCGTGTTGAATGTTAGGTTACCATTTTGTATTACTACTTGATAATAAGGGCTTGTTTTAATTATATTTTTGTAGACTAATACGTATGATAGAAAGATTGTAGAAAATAATGCACTTTTCTAAGTAAATTGTGTTGAGATTTACATCTTAATAATGATTTTTCAAGTTGTACTGGCAAGCTCCCCCACTTAATTTTAGGGCCGAGTTTGATCAAAAAATGCTCATTTAAGTTCTTGCGAGCTTAGGCTTGAACATGCTTGGTTAAATTTTGGTAAGGCTTAGACAGAACTAGGTCAGCTCTTTAAACCTGATTGACGGCCGTAGATATTACAAAATGATAATCAAACCATCCTTGAGTCATCAAACTCAGGGAATTAACTTGAAAGTTAGAAAATAGCAGCAAACTATCTAGACATAGTACCTTGATGCCAGCACCTTGAGGAATAAAGCATGAAATGCTATTTGCAACTAGCAGATTATTAACATGATCCTTCACATCATAAACTTGTTCACAATGGATTGATTCTTTGTCAATGGACCAGACCTGCACATAGTCGATAAGATAACCTCTATCAGCTTTGAAAATAAGATCTTTATGGCCTTTTCTTGGGAAGAGTATGAACGTACGTACCCTCACAGTCTTATCAAGTGAACCGCTGTATAGTGTATCCTCGGATTGTAGAACTGTCAAGCTTGTAACTGCTTTTGCATGTTCTCGAGTTTCTTGGATAAGACGTAAGATTCTACCTCTACCAGTATAAACCTGAAGTATATGAGTAGCAAAAAGTGCCATCAGGATCTGAAGATAGTTTCTTCTTTAAAAATTAGAACAGAAAAGCAGATAGCTATGTTTGGTTTTCTTACCCTTATTGTTCCATCAGAATGGCCTGAAACGATCTTGTCTTTGAGGCATACAATTGATAGAACTTCTCCATTTATGCTGCAGTCTTCTTGAATTAATTCTTTATGATTCCACAGGTCCTGACCCCAAGAAGAACAACTAGTCAAGATAATGCACTTGGTCTGTTTCCCTCAAAGCGTTCATGTTTTAAGGATTAAAATAGTTTTTCTATGTTAAAGTTTCAAGGTAATAAGGATAAATTTGGAAATTCCGAGATTTTATAAGCTTAGTTTCAAAACAACTCTTGTAATGGAATGTCAAGGAGGGTGTGTATTTCTTTTAGTATGGTAAGATATGCAAAAGCACAATGAACTTACTGCACTAGATTCATTCCCTTCGGAGAAAACTCTCAGCATCTCGTATGCCAGTGCAGATGATTTTTTAAACTCTCGCAGTCCTTTCAAAATATCCTTCATGTACATGGTTAGATCATGCAAGCCATCTGGAATCAAAATACAGAGTTAAATCCCCAGAGCACTGATATATTCCAGGGCAGACCTGGGGTCCATAACTAGCTAGCTACTGACCAGGATCATGGATGAAGGTGCTGAGAGCTAGCATGGAAAGAGCTTTGTCCTCGGTGTCCTTTGCAGACTTGAAGATCGATACAAAGCGCTTGAGCAAGCAGACTCGAGCAGCTCCGTGGACTCCTGTGTCTGGGAGAAGCGTGAGCATGTGTACAAGCCACGTGGCTGACACGAAGCAGGATGAACATACCTCTGCATATCTACTTTTTAAGCCTTCTGCTAAAGCCTCAAACAATAGACCAAACTCATGGCTGACTAAAACAAAGGCCATTTTTTTCTCCCATTCTTCAGCAGCCTTCTCCTCATCCTGTACAATGGCGTAAAATAAAAATTTTAAACAAGAAAAAGAAAAATTAATAGAGAGGCTGAACAACTATAATGATAGAGCTTACTGTAGTTTCTTGAATCTCTCCGGATACGCTCCCAAGCTGCTCCTTTCGTGCTAGGGATTTATAACTTTTGTCAAGTCCAGCGCGTCTAAGAAGAAAAGCACGAGCAAGGGGCCTCCCAGAAGAAGAGAATCGCCCTTGCAGGGCCATAATGGTCTCAGCGGCAGCTATTTGAGCAGAAGGGAAGTCTGAATTCTTAAGACATGTAATAAGACTATCTATTGCCTCTTCTCGGTAAATACTCATTTTTCTTGGCTCCACCTACAAGTTCGAACGTGCAATTAAAAATTACTGACTTAAATATATTTTAAAGAGAGGGAGGGAGAGATTCAAACCAGTAGGTCAAGTTGGAGAAGGAGACCAGCAATAACAGGACATTGATCATGGTGTGCTGTCTGTAGATATATGAGGAGAGAGTGCATTGTACTGAAAGTACCTTCATCCTTTATTATATGCAGGACTTGCTCGTTAAATGTCCTTCTACAGAAGACAAAACATAGAAAGTCGCTAAATGGGTCTACTTATAGATGTACAAGAAACCCCGAGTTCTACCACTGAGCCACCCTTGGGGTTACAACGATATTTTGAATAAAGTTATACCTGTTTAGTTTAACTAATTCGGAAAGAAACTGAACCATCTCGTACCGCTCTCTGTCATTAGCCGCAACAAAGCTCTCTAAAATAGGAGCCAGTTCGGCCTTATCAGCAATAACATTCCTACATTTTCCATCCTCCTGCATGCATCTCAACAATATCCCAACTGCTGCCATCTGTTCTTCTGTCCACTCTGATTCCAAGCTGCTCATAATACTTTCGATTGCTTTCCCGTAATCAGACTTCTAACAACTTGGGAAATTGTGCTTTCCTCGTCACTCCCAAGAATCTGTGCTAACAAGAGCACAGAAGCTGCTTTGGGCTTCATACACATCTTAACAAAATCGTTCTCACTTTTTCTAGTAACATTTAAGAGGGAATCCACCATGTCCATCTCGATAAGTCTAGTCGTGGAAGGCTTTAACAAATAAATCAGTACAACAGCCTCGAATAAACCCTTCTTGAAAAGGGCAACGATACATTCTACATCAGAGTCAACCCTTGTTAGAGTTTGGATCACGCCACCGTCTCTTGACCCGAGCTCAGATAAGAGAAAAACTGTCGCCCTTAAAACTCGAGTGTCAACAGAATTGAAAAGGATCTCCACAAAGCCATTAACAACTGGAGGTCTCGAGAGCATAGTTTGAATCTCGACCTCCATACTGGATTCCTGCCAGAATCTTTCTATCCTGAGGACTGCCATTTCAGACTCCTTCAGTATCTCCGACATACAAAGCTTGGTAATCGCAAGTCGCAGCTCATTAACAGTGCCATCAATAGTCGCTTGGCTTATAACACTGTCAGGTGAAGTCGAATGCATAACCGAGCTGAGCATAGGCTCATCATTATCTGGATAAGCAATCTCGGGTTGGCTTAAATTGGTTTCTGTATTCAATTCTCGCCAGCTTGCAATCAGCCTTTTAAGCACGTAATTTGTTTTAGGCAGTTGAGTGCTATGAAGCTTCTGGCGAGTAATGGGGCAAGTGGAGTTTCCTCTTTCGATCCATTCTTGAATAGCTTTACGTTCATAAGTCTGACCAGTCTCGAGAGTCACCGGATCATCAAATACATGTGTTGTTATCGGACAGACAAAGTCCTTTGGAGGTGTAAGCTTTCCTCGACTAGGTGAACTATCAACCTCTTCCATGAGAGGATCGAGTGAGCTAGTAACAAGAAATACCCAGAATTATGTTAGATATAACACAGAAAACAAGAGAAAACAAGAAGATAAGAATACTAAGGAGTATCTGAAACAGTTACCGGCTTGGTTCGGCAGAAAGGTGCTGCTTCTGGTTTGAAGATTGATTTTTCCTAGAACCGAACGATGCCATTTTCGTGTTCTTTTCCTAAAATATAAAAATGTACAACTTTGTTGATTAATAATGAACTTGCCTAGGTAAATCAGCCCAAGAAGAATATCTTGTTCTTTGTTAGTACTGATACCTCTAAAACTTCAGCATCAGAATCAGAGGACGAAGAGCTACTCGAATCATTGTCGTCATCAACAGACTGATCAAGTTCTGAATCAGAATCTTTTTCGGGCGATGGTTTCAATTTTCTTGAAGATCTTTGATTGGTTAATACTCTTGGAGAGACTCTTTCAGGATAAAAAGATGGAAACTTGGAAAGGCTTTTGGTTCTGCTGTTGTTGAATTCAACTGATTTTTCTCCTTCAGCCCATATTGGCTGCACAAATATGAGAGGATTACCATATTTGATCATGTATTTCAAGAATGTTGACATTGTCAAACTGATGCAAAGAAACTAGTAATTTATTTAAAAGGATAAATATATGGAAACTCGTAATGCAAAGGCCCACAAGGATATATTATATGCATATATATAGTGCAATTTCTTTTAGTTTAAATGATTCAAATCTCAATGAATCTAATTGACACAATCTTTTAGTTAAAATTCAATCTACAAGCCACTATGAACCTACAAAGAATTGATATATTAGAAAAATAACATTTTCTATGAATTACAAGAATGAATGTAAAAAAAGAGCCCTTAAGGAGTCACTCAGTAGAAGATTTGGGGTTTCATAAAGTGTGAATGCTATGTTCTATGGAAAACTTTGATAAAGACTTGGCTGTTGCTTTTCATTTTCTGGCTTGACAAAGTCAAAAGCGGTACCTTCCAAGAAACCAGATGAATAGAAACAAATTGAACAGTGACATTTAGAAGAAAACGAGTTCTTATCTAATTGCATAGAAACAAAATGATGGGTGAGCTTATGAAATGCATCCACACGATAAGACAACAAATTCATAGTATTTTTGGTACAATGTTGAACAGCCGAATAGTATTTGAAAGTCAATAGTGATTGTGATATTATCGTCTAACATGTTCCGAACGAGTACCACACCTAATCAATTTTAAGGATCAGCAGTTTAGAACAGGTTGATCAAATACCAAAGATTATGATCACTAGGTGTAAACTCCGGTGATCTAAAAATCAGCGGAGCTTAAGTCCACCGTTCTTTTATTTTGGATCATTCGAAATTAACTGATCCAAACCATTGATTTCTAAAACTGGCTAAGTGCTGCATTCATTCCAAACAATCATATGATTATGCTATTAAAGGCTATTGAGAACTAAGAAAGCCTATCATACTAATTTTAGGAATCAAACGCTTAAAATTGGATTTTGATATGCTAGAAAAGATTTTATTTTATCAAACATAGAGATGTATAGCAAAAGATAAAAGCTACAAATTGATGAATTAAAAGAGGGCTGCATATATAACGAACCAAACTACTCGAGCTTAACTCGTGGTTGCTTCGTTAAAGCTCGTTTGAGATTGAGTTTGTGAGATTATCAAACCAAGCTTGAACAAATTTTCAAGCTTGTTAGATAATCAAGCTCGGCTAGATAAGCTTTTCTAACGAAAAATTAAGCTTGAGCTCCGTTTTAGATTGACTCAAGAAGTAGTCAAACCAACCTTGAACTTTTCAAGCTCGACATATTATCAACAAGCTTGAACTAAAATGTTCGGCTCTCGGCTCCTTTACGGCCTAATTAAGAGGCGAAAATGGGGTGAGAATAAAAAGAAATTTCTGAGAAAATAAGCATTACATTATACCGTCCATTTTTCAATCCAGATTCTTCAGCTTTGGTCTTCTCATGGTCTTCACTGTACACATAATTATCACCTTCCCTAGAGTTTCGAGCACCACCAATGGCGGATCAATAACTCGATTCCCATCTTTATTCCCCAACACATTTCTGAAATACCCAACAAAATTCCTGCAATTCTCATCAAGAACCACCTCATAATTTCTCTCCAGATCCTTCAATTCCGAAGCTTGATTACCATTCACATTTGAAAGCAAAGTCGAGCACGAAACCACCATTGAATCAGCGACAATCGACTGATCATCGCTATCGTACCCAGAGTTTAAACATAAAGATGACAGAATTCTTGATCTCTGCTCATTGTACCATTGAAGAACAGGCAAAAAATGTGTCAGAAACAATTCTTCAAACACCATGGGTGCGACTTCCGATCTCGCCAAAGACGGCTCTGCGTAGAAAAGATTGAGGAGACTAAGGGAGGCATCGATTGGGCGGTTGCAGAGAGTGTAAATGAGGGAGAGGAGAAAGGAGGAAAACGGGTTTTCCGGGTAGGAAAGGAGGAGTTTTTCGGCGAGGCGGAGGGAGGAGGATTTTACGGTGGTGTTTGAGGAGGTGATTGCGTTTTCTAGTGTTTCGGCGGCGAGGTTTAGTGGTTTGAGGGCGTTTGATTGATCGGAAGAAGGGATTTTTGTGCGGAAGATCGAGAAGAGGCGGTGACGGTTGTCGGATTGCGAGAGGGTTTCAGAGATGAAGGCGTTGGTGTGGTGGAGGATTTCGGATGAAGTGATGGACATGGTGGCCGGAGATGATGGTGGTGGAAACGGAGTGGGGGGTTTTGAGGGTGAGTCCTTATAATAAAAAGGGAAAAATAACGGTTCATTCTGCTGGCGCGAAAAGGTACAGGGACGGCAATGAAAATGACAATTTTGCTCTTTGTCCTTTGACTTCTTATTTTAGTGACCAAAATGAATAAAACTGTCATTTTTATACTAAAATATGTTTTCTTCTATGTTTAAGGGTAACAAATGATACTTTTTGAAACGTAAAGGGGGTCAAGTGACTGCTTATTGCTATGTGTGGCTTTTGACTTGATTTTTAATGTTTAATATTGGCACCATATAATATTTTCGTGATATTTTAGAGTATTTGTAGGGTTTTTTTTTTTTTTTTTTTAAGCTGAGAGTATTTGTAGTTATTTTAGCATTAATATTGCGCACCATGGAATTAATTATCTTTTTTTTCTTGATTTATGTAATAAATATTTAGTAAAAACAATTACAAGATGAAGGAATAAAAAATGAACTGATGTGATTCATGTAATGCGAGCCGGTAATCCTCTGTCAAATCTTGTGTTTTATACATAATTGTATAAAATTATACTAGTGGGGACGAATATTCCGTTGGTGTTTGCTGACGGACTTAGAAATTCGTCGATAATTACTGTTAACAGAATAACGACAGATCACCCACGGAATATGTTGTTTATTAACAAAAGTTTCCGTCGATAACAGCGTTTTTCTAGTAGTGCGATGAATGACACATATAAAAAAAAAAAAGGATTGATTTGTCTTTGTTAATCTTACATAAGATAAATTACCATAGCCCGTACGGGCCTAAATCACTAGTGAATATTAAGAAAATGATGTATTTAACGGGTAGCCCAATGATAGAGTAAGTCTCAGATTCAGTTCTTTTTCATGCCCTTTAGGACAAAAAAAAAAGAAAAAAAAATAGAAATATGAAAAATAAGGATTAATAAAAAAATAAAAATTAAAGAGAAAAATAAAAGAAGTAAAAATAATACAAACACTAACAGCACACACAGCGCGCTAAATCGGATAGAATTCTTTATTTTAAAAAGGTGTTCCATCTCCTATTAAATAACAATGCATTCTCATGTCTCCAAATTAATTTCTATCAATTCGATTTATAAACATAGACAAAGTTGAAACAGAAAAATAAAAAATAATAAAATAATAAAAAAAGAAGCACGACATACACATGAATTAAAAAAAATTACTCCCTCCGTCTCTAAATTATTGTGTTACTTTTTTTTTTCCGTTCCAAAATAATTGTCATGTTTGAAAGTTTTCTTTTTATAACAACACTTTTATCATTTTACCTTTACTTTTTCTTCTTACTTTAATTATGAGCCACATGTACATGGATATTAAAAAAAAGATACACACTATATCAATATTAATAATCAAGTTAATTAATTTTTTTAATCTATGTGCCGGATTAAACAAGACAATAATTTAAAGACGGAGGGAATATTATTTTCTTAAGAAATATTATTTATTTATTTCTTTATTTTTGGGAGGTAGGACACCATAATTTGATTAAAGAGGTGGTGCCATTTGTAGCATAAATGTTAGGAAACTAGAAAAAACGAGAAGGGGTATATTTGTATTTTTAAGTGCTTTGAAATTCCGCAGAAAATGGGCCGACCAGTACGAACAGTTTGACAAAGAGGTTGAGAAAGGGTTTATTAGCCGTCTCGGCCGGCCTTGACCGGTTAAACAACCCTCTTTATGCCCCAAGACTTACTTACACATAAAGTTGTTTAATTCTGAAAGCTCCAACTTGTCATTTTCATTGTTTATTTCATGCTTAAATATTAATTTGGTCACTTTATTTTTACTTAAAATTTATTAAGTTCATTGTACTTTCTTTTTTTACACTTTAATCACTCTATTTGAACTGAAGAATCAATAAGCTCACTCAATCAATGAGCTTATTGTTTGGACTGGAGAATCAATAAGCTCACTCAATCAATGAGCTTATTGATTGAAAAAGTCTAAGTAAAATGATTAAAGTGTGAAAAAAATAGTAAAATAAACTTAATAAAATTTAGGTGAAAGTAGAGTGACCAAAATGATATTTAAACCTTCATTGCAACTAAAGCTTTAAACTTCCTGTTTGAGTCATATTGGTTATTTATAACATCTTATCGAGTCTATGTAATTGAAGGATTGTATAGTGGTGTAATTTGCAGTTATGATTTCGTAACATTATTTAATAAGAGGTGCTAAATATAACACTCTCCAAAAATTTATTATTTTGTTCATATTATAAATGAAAAAAAAAATAAATAAAATTGATAAGACCACCACCTCTTGGCGGTCCTATTCCAAACAACTTCCTAGATTAGGCGGTCTTATTCCAAACAATCATCCAGACTAGGCAGTCTTTCATTTCCATCCATTATTCCGTCAAATTTTTTTTTTTTTTTTACTCTTTAATACCAAACAACCACCTAGATTTGGCGGTTTTCCTTTTTTTAATTTTTTTTTAAATTTTTAATAATTGAATGATGCACAAAATAATATTTTCTCAAGGAGTGTTGTATTTAGCACTTTTAGAGTGTTATATTTAGCACCTATATATTTAATAAGTTGATTATATGGTTAATATTACAACGAACAAAAACGATTTTGTTTCAAGCAAAAGAGTCTTGAGTGTTTGATCAACTCATTACATAACGTGTCGTGATCCTGACTGCAAACTATACCAACTACACCGAAGCTCAGCTACAGAGATTCTGACCTAACTTAAGATATGCAACTTCATACAACTCGTATACGCCAAGACAAATTTTAAACAAAAAGTATGATTCGAAACGTTATAGGGTATTGCTGAAGAATTATCAAGGCATACTTTAGATGCTTTTTTCATTATGCTACCTATATCCATTAGTTATAGGTATTCGATTTTAACTAAGTATGTTTGGGAACTTCAATCATACAAAATGAAATTGGAAGTATAATTTGAATTGTGGAGCTCAAATTGTTTATCCAATTTTAATTCCAAGCATGAAAGTAGCAAACATCCAGTGTTTGGCATTTCATTTTCGATCCTTCAAGTTTATAAGCATGAATTCGACATACTTCCTCCGTTCCTAAATTATTATGCCGTTTGACTTTTTTAGTTAAACATAACATTTTTAAATGTAAAATTGACGATATTTTTTTTTCAAAATCATAAAACACGTAATTCATAGTATTTTACGATTATGTGTTTTATGATTTTGAAATACTCCCTCCGTCCCTAAATTATTGTCTAGGTTGATTCGGCACACGGATTAAGAAAACTCAATTGACTTGAAAATTGCATTTGAAAACATCTTGTTTGACAAAAAAAAAAAAAAAAAAGTCAAACATGACGATAATTTAGGAACGAAGGATAATAACACTATATATATTGAGTCAATCACTGCCCAAATTTGATTTTTTACGAAAGGTTCCCATATTACATGGGTCTAAAACTAATCTTCACTATTTATACCGAGTCTATCAATTTCCAAAGTCTAAAGATAATATTATCATATTTTCGAGCGTATTTGAAAATTGTTCGAGAGCGTCGGTATCTAACTCAAGGACTTGAGTTCTAAAATATATTATATAAACTTTACGCGCTCGCTAGATGACTTCATCATTGGTTATAATCTAATCACAAAACATAAGGAAAATAACATAACTGGATCTTGGCTAGTTTTAATAAAAAATTCTACCTAAACTAGAATTATGAAATTAGTTTTAATCTATTGTCATTATAAATATTAGGCCAAATTATGTTTTTTAACCCAAAGTATCAACCCAATCCCACTTTGCACCCCATGTTAAAAATGACCCAAGTTCGTACCTAACATTGCCATTTGTCCCATTTTGCCTATTGGCCGTAACGGGAGTTAGAAAATTAATTTTTTCTGTCACGTGCCTTGCACGAGGGGAGGGCAATTGGGTCTTTTTCCAACATATGCAGGACACAAAATAAGAGGGGTTAAAGTGTCAAAAAATAATAGTACTTATTTTCTTAAATTAAATTTTCACTTATTTCCTCCTTCTATAAGCCCAATTCAAAATAAAACCACCACCACCCATTTCCCAAATCACCACCACCACCTATTGCTCAAATCACCACCACCACCCACTACCCAAATCTGCAACTTTGCTCTCTCTCTCTCTCTCTCTCTCTCTCTCTCTCTCTCTCTCTCTCCCTCTCTCTCACAGTAGAAAATGATGCTTCTTTGCCAGAGAAAAAGTATTGTTGTTGTTCTTGTCGGTGATGGGTGACGCCGCCGGAGAAGAAGGTCTACCCTTGGGTGAGTCAAAAATCATCTGTCTTCAAATTTGGGAGAAGGGTTCTTGACACCTATGGTGTAACACCCGAAAAATTTGCATTAGTGTTAACTTGGTTGCATTCATCTTTATCTATGATTATACATCATGTTACTTGCTAATTGGTATATTAGTAACTTAATTATCTAGTTGTGGTGATGTGCATTCATACTTGTGTGGTTCAAGACATGGAAACACGTTTAGAGGTCGAACGGTCTAGCCGTAGTAGTCTTAAATCAACCTCGTTTGCTATAGTTATTTGATACTTTTATGAGGTTTGAATACATGGTATTCCTTTCTTTGTATGTGCTAGACATGGTTATGGTGTTTGTTTTAAAGTTTCGTGACATTTGGTGGTGATTCAGTAGCTCAAAACAATGAAAGAAATCAAATCGGGAGAAATCAGGAGGGACTGCGCCTTGGCCCTCACCCTAGCGCGCAGCTACGCCTTGGCCACTCGCCCTAGCATGCCACACCATGAAGTTTCAGACTTCAGAACTTAAAAGTTCTGGGAGTTGCTCACCTTAGTGCGCAAAGTTCAAAAAAATTACATTTTGACCCCGTGAACTTCCTTAACTCGAATTGGTTAAGCCCAAATATGATAATTCATAGTTAAGTGTAATTAAGTATGATTAAGCCTAATGACATTTATTTAGTGTTAAACATAGTTAATTAGGCCTAATTAGTGACTAATCAAGGCTAAACACTTGACTTTGACCCACCAATCACATGTTGCCAAGGAGTAAGTGAGAGACTCTCCACTTGCCAACTCCAACTTCACTAGAGTGACTAAGCTTATGGGTTTGGCTGAGAGAGAAGTCTCCAAACCCAGCAAATTCATTTCCCTTCACCTTCATCCGAACATAGAGAGAGAAAGCTCAAGCCTCCATTGAAGACTAAAGAAGACTAGGGCTTGGTGAATTCAACTACGTGGACTCTTAATTAAGTGTTATAGACCAATTTGGGGATGGAGGAATAAAGTTTAATCGATGGAAAATTGCCAAATCAGTAAGTTATTACATGTTCATATTTTAGAGTTTGAAATGATGAGCTAAGTTTTCAGGGAGTTTCGACGTCATTAAGTCCCCCAAATGAGTTAGAAAAACATTACTGTATTTGTAAATTGTTTATAAATCTGTTGCTAAACTCCAAAGATTTACGGGGACAATAGACCCATTGAAAATTCATGATTTTTGGATATATTTGACTTTCATATGTTTTGAACAATCCTACAAATTTTCATGAAGTTTTGATGTCAGGAAGTTCGCAAAATGATCCATGAACCATTGCTGTGTTGGTGAACTTGTTATAAAATCTGTTGTAAACTCCAGAGATTTCTGTGCATAATTATCCATGGAAAAATGATGATTTTTGGATATGCTATGCTTCCATATGTTAGGTACCATCCTGTAGATTTCACTTAATTTGGTGGTCTGTAAGTACAACAAAAGGGTTATGGAACATTGTTGTGCTGCGCGGACTGTCAGCGAGAACTCTGGACAGTAGTTTGAACTTTAAGTGCCCATTTCTTGATTATTATTGGTCCGAATGGAGTAATTCAAAGTGGTAACCTATAGTTCAAGATGTCTAGGGCTTGTTTGTTAACCATTTATGTTTCACATTTTTTGTTTCTGTTTCTAATTTTTGGTGAAAAATAAAATAGAAATGTGTTTGACAACTATTTTTATTTCTGAGAAACTAAAAACATTTCTCATTTTTCCCCAAATTCTAGAAATAAAAAAAATTTGTTTCTCGTAGAAGAAAAACATTTCTCATCCAAAATACAGAAGGGCCAAGATCAATTAGGTTGGGTCTTTAAACTTTGACACTAGAAATTCTCAACCCTAACTTTTTTCCTCCATGTGTATATATACATACATACATATGTACATATATATATATACATATGTACATATATATATATACATATATATATATATACATATATATATATATATACATACATATACTTGGTCTCTGTGCCCGTGCCTACGGCACGGTGTCAGTATGTGACCGGATTAATGTATGCTCGAAGTTAATATATACTAGAGATTTTGTAGGTCCTAACACGAATTTTTGCAATTCTGTAGGTCCTAAAACTAATTTTTGTAATTCTGTATGGTTTAACGTATTAAACTTTAAGAAAATAACATAGGACTGTAAGACTACATGATATCATAGTCAATTAGCTCTAAAGGTTCTAAATCCAATCAGTTCATTTAACATAAAAAGTAAAAGCAATATTCTTCAAACTAAATAAAAGAAAATTGAAAAAAGAAGTCAATATCAAAATTGATCAACAATAAATATTTTAAGATCTAAATCAAATATTATACATCAGATTTTTATGCATAATAAAAGGCATAAAATCTGTAGATCACTCTCATTCACTGGCATCATATTCTATAGGCTTTGAACTCGTGAAAGGTAGTGAAATTGACATCAAATTGATGATGTCAGTTTAACTGAGGGAGCATTGTCACATATATATGATCGAGAACCTCTTAATCGAAATGGATAGCGCAAAGGAACTTCTTGATAAGGTGCTATCACTAAAACAACCTGCAAGAGTACCAGAAAAACTTTATGTTATTTAGCGTAGCAGCTAGCTAATAAAACTAATGAAACATTGAAACACAAACTCCACCCGTGCTCCGCACGGGTTGTCATTTGGTTTAGGATGCTAAATTTAGGATACTATTGCATGGTATCCAAGTTTTTTTTGATTGGTTTGTAATAATTGGTGTTTCATTTTACCGAGTCCACCTATGGTTGAAATATTTCATGCTCGTTTTGATAAATGCAAATAAACAAAATGAAATCCTATAAGGTTAACATAGTAGAGTCAAAATAAAAGAGAAAATACATAGATCCAAATAAAATGTCAACCTTAACACCAACTTAGCGTGACATTGTTGACTCAAAACAAAAGAGAAAATCTACAAATCCATAAAGTAAGAATAAAAATCTCAAGTTTAACACCAACTTAGCATGTTATGCATCTGATTGAGACCAAAACTAACCACAGATAGTTCATAAACTGTAGTGCCACAAAGAACCAATAATTCTCATGCTCTACTTACAAACTTTTAAGCAACTTTCCTATATTGATATATACTTACCATGAAAATGAGGCTTTCATAGTTGATAGGTCAACAAACCCATCAAAGAAAAATAAAAAAGAAATGCAAAAAATGACGGGGAAATCGAGAAAATTCAACAAAAAGAAAAAGCACAGTATGAAGCAAATACTGAAGCATTGAAGTTTGAAACATTGGGGGTACTATTATCTCCTTGCATTAAGAGAGAAATTCAGCAAGAGCTTGAATGGTCTTGATGGTTCAATGTGTTAGGAAATAGACCAATATTACCTAAATCCTATTATGAGTAGGAAAAGATTACTTATCCCATATTGGCTAGGAGAAGGAATAGTAATCCCATATCGGTTAGAAAAGGGGAAAAGTGGGTGTGCCTGTGACGACCCAACCCCGACCCCGAGATGGGAACGCGGGTCGAGCCGTCCAAATAAGGACTACAATCATGCAAGGACTCGATTATCACAACAAACGTGACGCAACATCGGACACGAACTAAAACTCGGCATTAAAAAGCCGGAATATTTAAAACTTCAAAACCTGATATAACAATTAATAACAAGTAAACCAAGTCATCGGCGAAGTTACAGCCGGAACCCAACACTAACAAGTCATGCTAATATATAAACACCTCGACGGCTAAACATGCCGGAGAAACCACATCAATAAACAAGAGCTAAAGGGATGCTCAACGGAAGTCTTAACAAGTGAACCAAATACATGTAAACAAGGCTCGGCCAACAAGTGCCGGCAAATAACAAGAGACATAAGTAGAATATCCATTAGTCTACAACAAGTACAAGTTACTATGATTACACATTCCCAAGCGAAGTCTAAATGACTTGCTTAAACCCAACGTCCTTGCAAAAGAAGAAACCAAAAGCCAACGCTACCACCTCTAGGTGAACGATCACGAGCACGAGAAGACGATCAACCTCGAGAAGACGGACCTGGACGACTAGGATCTAAAACAAGAAAGGGAGGGGTAAGTCATAAAGACTTTGTAAGTAACCAATATGCATGACAGGATATAATGCAAGGCATACATAGCACGTATCAAGCAAGATCATGTTAGCACGTAGTTCTCATGTCGCGATGCACATTGTTTTCACATAGGTGCGTAATTAAATCACATAGGATTAGGATATGTTATAGAACCGGTGCCGCTTCGTAGTCCCTGAAATAGACAAGGTTATAACGATTGTATTTGTCAGATGCACGTGTATGATACATCGACCACGATTAGTATTATTCCAAGCGCCCTTTTGGTTACGACATGGTACTCTTCTCCACCGTGATCGGTAGTGAAGGGTGTGTGCACGTTATGGTATGGCGACCCATCATCATCATGAACCTCATGATTCATGACTATGATGCATCGTTGACCATCGATACAATTCACTTAATGCCACTGGACTAATGGTATGTCAAGTAGGTATTTACTTGTCATACAAATCAAGTAAGGAGCAAGTTCGACAAGAGCGAACTTGTCCGAGTCAAGTAGATGTTTACTCACGTAATAAATCAAGTAATGGAGCGAGGTCGACAAGAGCGACTCGTCCGATCAAGTAGGCATGTTATTCCATAATGTACAAGTCGAGAAATAGATCAATCATGTCAAGAATTCCCAAGAACAAATTTACAATTCAATTGAACTCTAAACGTCGTAGGGATTTGTTTGTAGAGTCGGTATTGTTCAATGACTCTCTAACGCAACTCCGATGAGTTATTGCTAAAATATTCCTAAGTAGCGAATGAATGCTATGTGCAATTCATGGCTCTTTTCTAAGTTCTCGATTCATATGCAATTAGACTATATGTCATTCATGACTTTTAGTCCATCAAGATTTAAGTCCCACACTTGTGAACCCTAACATGTCCATCAATTTTTGAAGTGATGAATTATAACAAGTCCAAGAACAAAAGTTATTCCAAGTTCATCCTAGAACATTATTCATACTTGACACAAGTCCAAATTATCAATGATGAGTCATTAACCCAAAATTTAGAAATTTAACTTAAGGAATTTCAAGTTTTTAACATGATGCATGTCTTTTTAAACATGTAAACTAACACTATCATGAAGGGAGCATACTTGATATTGAGCATACAAGACAAGGGATTGGGTACTTACCTCAAACACACAATTTAACCCAACAAAAGAAGAATCAAAGCCTCCCAAGTTGTTTCTCTAGTCTCAAGGAACACAAATATGGCTTTGCATGCAAGTTTGAGTGGTTGGAAATGGAGGAGGTGAAAACACACGGTGATCTCACCAAGAACACACACGCTCTCTCTCACTTGTTCTAAGAAGGTTTTGGGTGAAGTGGGTGAAGTGGAGGGTCATTCCAGTGTTGAGGCGAAGGGATGTATGAGTGAGCTGATCTCTCACTTAGGGACGTGTCCCAACTTAAACAAACATCCACAAGTCAACAATTATTAAAATAAAGCTTCGGCGTAACAGGCGATCGCCCTCCCACGAAGCAAGGCGATCGCTTTGACATTCGCTTACAAGGCGATCGCTTTGTTAAGGACAAAGCGATCGCTTTGTACCCGGCTCAATAGTACATTCGCTACAAAGCGATCGCTCGTCCAAAAACAAGGCGATCGCTTTGTACCCGATGCACCTCACCGAGTACAAAGTCATTTTGGTTACTAAAAATCATACCAAATCATTTTTGTATGAGCAACACAAGTAAACAAAGCTAAAACAAGCAGAAATTATCAAATTATAATACATTATACTAACATGGCATTTCTATTCATGCGAACAAGATATATAACATGCAAATTATGCAATTAAGAGAACTAGGGTGTCACATCCTCTCCTCCTTAAAGGAATTTAGTCCCTAAATTCACTTACCATCTAATCAAACAAGTATGGATACTTCTCTCGCATCTCACTCTCGTTTCCCAAGTGGCTTCTTCCATCAAATGATTCTTCCACAAAACTTTCACTAGTGGTATCCTCTTAGTCCTCAAGGTTTGCTCTTTGGTATCAAGAATCTTCACCGGCTTCTCAACATAGGAAAGATCGGGTTCAAAGGTAATCTCTTCATAGGCAAGAACATGTGATTCATCCTTCATATATTTGCGGAGCATAGAAACGTGAAACACATCATGAATACCCGAAATAGACGGTGGCAATGCAATCCGGTAAGCTAAAGAACCAACCCTCTCAAGAATTTCGAACGGACCAATATACCTTGGTGAAAGTTTCCCTTTCTTACCAAATCTCTTAGTACCACGGCGCGGCGATATTTTCAAGAACACAAAGTCTCCAACTTGGAACTCAAGATCGCGTCTCCGATTATCCGCATAGCTTTTCGCCTACTCGAGCCGTACGCAATCTCTCTCTAATCAACTTGACATCCTCGGCCGATTGTTGTACCATTTCGAACCCCATAACTTAGCTTCTCCAACTTCGTCCCAACAAATTGGTGAACGACACTTACGCCCATACAAAGCCTCATAAGGAGCCATCTCAATGCTAGATTGGTAAGCTGTATTATATGCAAACTCCAACGGTAGATGTGAATCCCAATTGCCCTTGAAATCCATAGCACAAGCACGAAGCATGTCCTCTAATATCGTATCAATCTCTCCGATCGTCCATCCGATTGGGGATGAAAAGCGTACTCAAGTTAAGTTTGGTACCCAAGGCCTCCCGTAATGAATGCCAAAATCTCGAGGTGAATCTAGGATCTCTGTCCGACACAATACTAACGGGGACACCATGTAGCCCGATAATCTCCTCGGATATACAATGCCGCCAACCGACTCAAACGTAAGTCATCGCAATAGGAATAAAATGGGACGACTTCGTCAACCTATCCACAATAACCCAAACAAAGATCGAAGCCTCTACGAGTACGCGGCAACCCCGTGACAAAATCCATCGTGATATGTTCCCATTTCCACTCCGGAATCTCAAGTGGTGAAGTAGACCGGCAGGGTCTCGGTGCTCCGCCTTAACTCGACATGTCAAACATCTAGAAACATATTCAGCTATCTCCTCTTCATACCGTTCCACCAAAATCGCCTCTTCAAGTCACGGTACATCTTAGTACTACTGGATGTATCGTGTACTTGGCTTTGTGAGCCTCGTCAAGGACCATACGTTTCACTTCATCGGAAGAAGGAACACAAACCCTATTCGAAATGTCAAGATCCCATCACTGTTCATCGCAAACCCCGGTGTAGCATTCTCTCCCAATCGATCAATAATCTTCTTCAATTCAGATCAATAACTTGAGCCTCCTTAATCAACCCAAATAAAAGCGTAGCACGAACATTAGCAAATAGAACACTACGCCCACTTACAATAGGACTCCATTCCCGGACATCCTCTAGCATCTTCCATTCCCTCATCATCATACAAGACATATAAGCCTTCCTACTCAAGGCATCAGCCACAACATTCGCTTTTCCGGATGGTAAAGAATAGTAAAATTATGATCCTTAAGCTTCTCCATCCAACGCCTGTCTCATATTCAACTCCTTCTGCGAGAAGAGGTACTTCAAACTCTTATGATCTGTATACACCTCAAACTTCGCTCCATACGGGTAATGTCTCCACTTGTGAAGCGAAAACAATTGCCGCCAATTCAAGGTCGTGAGTCGGGTAATTGTTCATATGGTGACAACTTCTTGAAGCATAGGCAATCACCTTCCCGTTTTGCATAAGCACGCAACCCAAGCCTTCTAACGAAGCGTCGCTATATATCACAAAGTTATCACATCCACTAGGCAATGCTAAAACAGGAGCTGTGGTCAATCTTTTCTTCAACTCTTGAACCGGCCTCGCACTTATCACTCCAAATGAAAGTAGACTTTTCGAGTCAAATTAGTCATGGGAGTAGCAATCTTGGAGAATCCTCAATGAACCTACGGTAGTAACCCGCCAAGCCCAAGAAACTACGAACTTCGGTTACCGTTCTAGGAGTCTTCCATTTAGTAATAGCCTCCACCTTAGAAGGATCCACCGCAATACCCTCACTAGAAACAACGTGCCCAAGAAAAGATACTTGTTCAAGCCAAAATGCACACTTGCTAAATTTCGCATAAAGTTTCTTTTCTCGCAACAAGGAAAGAACCACTCTCAAATGGTTAGCATGTTCCTCTCGTGACTTTGAGTACACTAAAATATCATCGATGAAAACCACAACAAAGCAATCCAAATAATCATGAAACACCCGATTCATCAAGTCCATGAAAATGGCGCGTTTGTCAACCCAAACGGCATCACCACAAACTCATAGTGGCCATAACGTGTCCGAAAAGCTGTCTTTGGGACATCCTCCGCCCGAACTCTCAACTGGTGATAACCACTCCTCAAGTCTAGCTTGGAATACACCACGGATCCCTGAAGTTGATCGAAGAGATCATCAATGTGAGGTAAAGGGTACCTATTCTTGATAGTAACCTGGTTCAATTGGCGATAGTCAATGCACAACCGCAAACTACCATCCTTCTTCTTCACAAACAATACCGGTGCACCCCACGGAGACACACTCGGTTTAATGAACTCCTTATCGAGAAGTTCCGCAATTGGTCTTTCAACTCCCTCAACTCAGTGGGGCCATTCTATAAGGTGCTCTAGAAATTGGTGAAGTTCCGGCAATAGTTCAATGCAAAACTCTAACTCTCGGTCGGGAGGTAATGCAAAATCATTTGAAAAGACATCCGGAAATTCATTAACTACCGGTACATCTTCTATATTAACAGAGACATGCTAGTATCAAGCACACAAGCAATATACCCCGTGCACCCCCGAGATAGAAGTTTCCTAGCCCGCAAAGCAGAAATGATATGTATACTATTCATGGCATGATCACCCGTAAACACAAATTCCGGAATACCGGGCATGGCAAAAGTAACTCTTTTACGACGACAATCAACTAGAGCATGATAAGTGCACAACCAATCCATACCCAAGATCAAATCAAAATCCCGAATAGGCAAAACTACTAGATCCGCATGCAAGACCCGATCACATACAAGCACATCACAAGCTTTATAAACTTCCGACGCCAACAATTGATCACCCAACGGTGTAGACACTTCAAGCACATAAGGCCGAGAAGGTAACACGCACAAATGCTCAATGAAATGCGATGCAACATAGGAATGAGAAGACCCCGGATCTATAAGAACTCGAGCCCTATGGCCGAAGACTGAGAGAATACCTCCAATAACTGAGGTCGACTCTGGAACACCACGCTGGTCAAGCGCAAAAACACGAGCTTGGGCCTTAGGACGCCCATCACTATCCCTCTTGGTGCCCGACGAACCGAACCCACGACCGAGTAGTCTTAAACTTGGGACAATCTTTCACTCGGTGATTTGTATCTCCACAACCCAAACACTGCCCAAGTCTGACCCTACACTCATTGTACGGATGCCCCAGTCTGTGACAAAAGGAACACTCAACAGGCTCACTCCGCTGGCCTTGCTGCCCTTGCGAAGCTGGAGTACGATTATCACGACTATCAGAAGTACGCCTAGGATGTCCATCCGACTGCTGCCTAGACTGACCACCGTTACGGCGGTTGCCCTGATGACCAGACCGATTACCCGAAAACTGACCCCTTCCAGAATGCTGCGAGGTCACCTGAGATGACTGCTGCGATGACTGCTGATGCGAGGATCGCACAGAAGCTTCGCACTGTGCTCCTCATATCTCTCTCGATCTCATAGGCGCGATCAACCGCACCCCTATAGTGCCAACTGCAATGACAAGAGCTGCCTTCTATACTCAGTCTTTAGACCCTTAACGAACTTGAGCACCCTCATGGGCTCATCGGGTACAAGATGTGCACAATAACGAGACAGTTCGGTGAACTTGGCTGAATACTGAGCCACTGTCATAGAACCCGTTCTAGATCCCGGAACTCTTTCTCCCTCTTTCTCCTCACCACCATAGGTACATAAGAAGCCTTGAACTCCTTCTCGAAATTAGACCAAATCTTTGGAACCCGGTTAAGATCCCAGCTTGCCAACAATACTCTCCACCAATGATTCGCCGCCCCTCTCAGCTTATACACAGCTAAGACAACCTTCTCTTCCTCCGTGCGTCTAGAGCTGCAAAGATTTTCTCCAAGTCCTCCAGCCATAACTCGCTTTACTAGCATCGGACTCTCCTCGAAAGATGGAGGTTTCATCTTCAAGAACCTCTCCAAAGTAGTATTATTTCTAGCTCTAGGTTACGGCGGTGCCTCGTTACGAGGTGGTGAAACTTCCGCCTCGGTTCGGTTCGGTGGTGGTGGTGGAGGTGGTACACCTCCCGCTTGACCCTCTTGTGCCAACTCGGTCATAACAGTCATCATTCTACGAAACAAGCCCGCCATACGGGCATTCTCATCACCCTGATTCTGAGGTGGGGGTACCTCAACTTCAGGTTCTTCTGGAGCTCTAGCCTCTGGCTCAGCAGAACCCTCCTAGGCCGCCTCTACCTCGACCAATACCGCTCCACCGCTACTAGCCCCGGTCTAGGTCGCACCATGATACACCTATAAGAAATCACTCGACGTTAGAACATCACACAAGAACTTAACCCAACTAGGCCATGGAACCTATCCCGGCCGATAGCTAACCTATAAAGCTCGATACCAAGCGTGACGACCCAACCCCGACCCCGAGATGGGAGCGGGTCGAGCCGTCCAAATAAGGACTACAATCATGCAAGGACTCGATTATCACAACAAACGTGACGCAACATTGGACACGAACTAAAACTCGGCATTAAAAAGCCGGAATATTTAAAACTTCAAAACCCGATATAACAATTAATAACAAGTAAACCAAGTCATCGGCGAAATTACACGAACCCAACACTAACAAGTCATGCTAATATATAAACACCTCGACGGCTAAACATGCCGGAGAAACCACATCAATAAACAAGAGCTAAAGGGATGCTCAACGGAAGTCTTAACAAGTGAACCATATACATGTAAACAAGGCTCGGCCAACAAGTGCCGGCAAATAACAAGAGACATAAGTAGAATATTCATTAGTCTACAACAAGTACAAGTTACTATGATTACACATTCCCAAGCGAAGTCTAAATGACTTGCTTAAACCCAACGTCCTTGCAAAAGAAGAAACCAAAAGCCAACGCTACCACCTCTAGGTGAACGATCACGAGCACGAGAAGACGATCAACCTCGAGAAGACGGACTGGACGACTAGGATCTAAAACAAGAAAAGGAGGGGTAAGTCATAAAGACTTTGTAAGTAACCAATATGCATGACAGATATAATGCAAGGCATACATAGCACGTATCAAGCAAGATCATGTTAGCACGTAGTTCTCATGTCGCGATGCACATTGTTTTCACATAGGTGCGTAATTAAATCACATAGGATTAGGATATGTTATAGAACCGGTGCCGCTTCGTAGTCCCCGAAATAGACAAGGTTATAACGATTGTATTTGTCGGATGCACGTGTATGATACATCGACCACGATTAGTATTATTCCAAGCGCCCTTTTGGTTACGACATGGTACTCTTCTCCACCGTGATCGTAGTGAAGGGTGTGTGCACGTTATGGTATGGCGACCCATCATCATCATGAACCTCATGATTCATGACTATGATGCATCGTTGACCATCGATACAATTCACTTAATGCCACTGGACTAATGGTATGTCAAGTAGGTATTTACTTGTCATACAAATCAAGTAAGGAGCAAGTTCGACAAGAGCGAACTTGTCCGAGTCAAGTAGATGTTTACTCACGTAATAAATCAAGTAATGGAGCGAGGTCGGCAAGAGCGACTCGTCCGATCAAGTAGGCATGTTATTCCATAATGTACAAGTCGAAATAGATCAATCATGTCAAGAATTCCCAAGAACAAATTTACAATTCAATTGAACTCTAAACGTCGTAGGGATTTGTTTGTAGAGTCGGTATTGTTCAATGACTCTCTAACGCAACTCCGATGAGTTATTGCTAAAATATTCCTAAGTAGCGAATGAATGCTATGTGCAATTCATGGCTCTTTTCTAAGTTCTCGATTCATATGCAATTAGACTATATGTCATTCATGACTTTTAGTCCATCAAGATTTAAGTCCCACACTTGTGAACCCTAACATGTCCATCAATTTTGAAGTGATGAATTATAACAAGTCCAAGAACAAAAGTTATTCCAAGTTCATCCTAGAACATTATTCATACTTGACACAAGTCCAAATTATCAATGATGAGTCATTAACCCAAAATTTACAGAAATTTAACTTAAGGAATTTCAAGTTTTTAACATGATGCATGTCTTTTAAACATGTAAACTAACACTATCATGAAGGGAGCATACTTGATATTGAGCATACAAGACAAGGGATTGGGTACTTACCTCAAACACACAATTTAACCCAACAAAAGAAGAATCAAAGCCTCCCAAGTTGTTTCTCTAGTCTCAAGGAACACAAATATGGCTTTGCATGCAAGTTTGAGTGGTTGGAAATGGAGGAGGTGAAAACACACGTGATCTCACCAAGACACACACACTCTCTCTCACTTGATCTAAGAAGGTTTTGGGTGAAGTGGGTGAAGTGGAGGGTCATTCCCAGTGTTGAGGCGGTAAGGGATGTATGAGTGAGCTGATCTCTCACTTAGGGACGTGTCCCAACTTAAACAAACAGTCCACAAGTCAACAATTATTAAAATAAAGCTTCAGTAACAGGCGATCGCCCTCCCACGAAGCAAGGCGATCGCTTTGACATTCGCCTACAAGGCGATCGCTTTGTTAAGGACCAAGCGATCGCTTTGTACCCGGTTCTCAATAGTACATTACGTCTACAAAGCGATCGCTCGTCCAAAAACAAGGCGATCGCTTTGTACCCAGTATGCACCTCACTGAGTACAAAGTCATTTTGGTTACTAAAAATCATACCAAATCATTTTTGTATGAGCAACACAAGTAAACAAAGCTAAAACAAGCAGAAATTATCAAATTATAATACATTATACTAACATGGCATTTCTATTCATGCGAACAAGATATATAACATGCAAATTATGCAATTAAGAGAACTAGGGTGTCACAGTGCCTCCCCTATATAAATAGGCTTCACTAGTTAGGGTTTTTTAGAGAGAACTTGAGAGAGTTAGCATAGGTTTACAATTTAGAGAGAAAAATTGTACGCTTGTATGCGATTGGTGAGGATATTCAAGAGTGTTGAGAGAGAGGGTGTCTCCATTCTTGTAATATCAAGAAATATATAGAAGTTATATTTTGGGTGGAGTAGGCTTTTAGCCGAACCACGGAATATTGTGTGGTTTGCCTTTATTTCGTGTGTGTGTTGTTTGATTTCTCTTGTTGCGGATTTCTTGTATGGGTGAGCGATCCTAACACAATGTGGTAAAGCAATAGTTGGGAAAATGCATCCGTGTGTGTACATAAATCTCACATGATACTTTTGCCTATAAAATGTAGAAGTTCCATAAAGTCAGAGAATCACATTAGACCAACAGAGAAATCAGACAATTATGACAATTACATTGAAAATGGTTTACATTCTGATTAATAGGATGATACAAACACAGCCAAATAATATTTTTGTTCCTCCCTTCTTCATGAGTCGTAAATATTCCATTGCCAAATAATATTACAGTATTAGTGACTTCAATATTCCATTTCCAAATAATATTACAGTATTAGGGACTCTTAATATGGATTCACACCTATTTTCAGCATGGGACTCTTAATACGGATTCACTCATATTTTCAACCGAAGAATTTTGCGATCAAAATGACGGTCATGCAACCCAAAATAAAAATTTTCTACATCAGTTCTAAAATTGACGAAGATGAACGAATATACACACCTATTTACATACACGTGTGTGCATAGAGAAATAGAGAGTGGGAGGAAACCTGTTGAGGGGAGACATCGACGGTGCGGGGCTTGATGTGAACGCCGAGACGGGGAGGGCAATTATGTGTGCGTGCGTGAGAAAGGAGGGAGAGAGAGAGAGAGAGATGAAACCTTTCTAATTCATTTCATCAAGAAGAAGGAAAGCCTCCTAATTTACAGAAGCCAGAAATCAAAAAGCTATAAGTAAAAACATCAGGAATTATAAAGTTCAGAAAAAACATAAACACACGCCAGCACACACACACACACACACAACACACACACACAGAGTAGCCACACACACAGACACACACCACACACACACCAGACACACACAAGACACACACCACGGTACACACACACGACACACACACACACAACACACATACCAACACACCCAGCACACACACACACATACACACACACACACACCAGCACAGACACCCACAGCACACACACCAGCACATACACACACACACACCAGCACATATATACTTAATAAAACTGGAATAAATTCAACTAATCACATATGGCCCACACATATAATTCAAATTTGATTTTTATGCTTAGCTATCGTTATTGAAAGAAATAGTTTGGTGAAGTTGACACGAACCCACACACGACACATACACACACACACGGCCGGCGGCGGACACACGAAGACACACTAACCACTAACACTAACACTAACACTAAGTAATTTCAGATTAAAAATCCCAGAAAAAATTGATTTTTTAATTTCGAAAGGTGAAATCCAACAAAAATCTAACAAATTATGTAATATATCAATCATCAAAAGAAACAGACTATAACAGTATTGTTTGTGCGGCTACCAAATTAATTTCAGAACTTGATGTGAAACCTATCTAAGCTAACTCATATAGAAATTAAGTCAAGACTCAAGAGGCATGCATGCCATGGTTGTGCCTTCTAAGCTAACTCATATATCTCATCAGCCAAATATCAATTAAAGAAATGAATAAATATAAGACTTAATTACTCTATTCTGCAGTCAGGGCTGCCACTGGTGGTGATGAGGCTCAAATATGGGCTTGTGATGTTATAGGTATATATATATATATTTTTTTAAAAATTTTAAACTTTCATGTGAAAGGCAAAATGATTTGGCAGAAGATAAATTTTTCATAAGCTGGTTTACAAAATTAGGCATATGCTATCCTAAAACATGAACTTTTTTATTACAAAACATTATAACCAAGTTGCTGTAATTTGGGAGAGTGAGAGATTTTCTATAGAGAATCTTCTTAAACAACTCTCAAATGCGATCTCCTCAAATTGCCAAAGTAAAATATCTTAGATAGGAATAACATGAGTAAAACTAAAAAGTCCGAAAAAAAAATTTCTTTTTTTAGGGAATATAAACATAAATGACTCGCCAAATTAATGTACTAATTCACCTCAAATTTATCACCGAATATGAATTAAAAGCAAATAGAATAGCAACGAACATTTAACACACACACACAGGACATACAACAACACACAGACATACACACACCAGCAGAACATCAGACAAATAGACATACACACACCAGCAGAACATCAGACAAACAGACACACACACACACCAGCACAATAGCACACACTAGCCACACACACACACAGGACACATAACAGCACACACACACACACACACACCAGCACACCAGCACAACATACACACACACACACACCAGTCAGTAGCACACACACATATACACACACACATACACACTGATTCTAGGAATAACATGAGTAAAACTAAAAAAGTAAAATTAAAAATGGTAAACTGTTAAGGTAATCCGACATGAAGGGGAAGGGGCCTTAGCATACTGTGAAAAAGATTCACTTCCTCCCACAGTAAACCAAGTTCAACTCAAAGTCCAGAAAAAATAAAAATTCTCACACAACGACACACACACACACAAACACACAACACACAAAGAGGACACCCGAAGGTTCACTTAATTCGAAAATTACATAAAAAGTTCACAATTTCCCTTAGGAAGATCTTGATGAATATGAAAATAAATCAAACTTACTGGAAAATTTAAAAGATACACACCACCACACACACACATTTTAAAATTTTAAACTTTCATGTGAAAGGCAACATGATTTGGCATAAGATAAATTTTTCATAAGCTGGTTTGCAAAATTAGGCATATGCTATCCTAAAGCACGAACTTTTTTACTACAAAACATTATAACCAAGCTGCTGTAATTTGGGAGAGTGAGAGATTTTCTATAGAGAATCTTCTTAAACAACTCTCAAATGCGATCTCCTCACATTGCCAAAGTAAAATATCTTAGCTAGGAATAACATGAGTAAAACGAAAAAGTCCAGAAATTTTTTTTTTCTTTTTTTTAGGGAATATAAACTTAAATCACTTGCCAAATTAATGTACCAATTCAACTCAAATTTATCACCGAATATGAATTAAAAGCAAGTAAAATATCTTAGATAGGAATAACATGAGTAAAACTAAAAAGTCTGGAATTTTTTTTTCTTTTTTTAGGGAATATAAACATAAATCACTCGCCAAATTAATGTACCAATTCACCTCAAATTTATCACCGAATATGAATTAAAAGCAAATAGAACAGCAAAGAACATTTAACACACACAGAGGACACACAGCAGCACACAGACATACACACACCAGCACAACAGCACACACACCAGCCACACACACAGAGGACACACATCCGCACATACACACCAGCACAACATACACACACACACACACACCAGTCAGTAGCACACACACACTGATTCTAGGAATAACATGAGTAAAACATTGATTCTAGGAATAACATGAGTAAAACTAAAAAAATAAAATTAAAAATGGTAAACTGTTAAGGTAATCCGACATGAAGGGGAAGGGGCCTTAGCATACTGTGAAAAAAAATTCACTTCCTCCCATAGTAAACCAAGTTCAACTCAAAGTCCAGAAAAAATAAAAATTCTCACACAACAGCGCACACACACACACACACACCAACACACACAACACACAAAGAGGACACCCGAATGTTCATTTAATTCGAAAATTACATAAAAAGTTCACAATTTCCCTTAGGAAGATCTTGATGAATATGAAAATAAATCAAACTTACTGGAAAATTTAAAAGATACACACCACCACACACACAAACACACACACTCTCTCACAGAGACCAATACACAAACACTTGATGTGCACAAACTTACTTGAAATTTTAAAAGGTAATATCTAAACAGAGGACACCCGAAGAAGAAAGATCATGAATTTAGGAAACAATAGCAATTGCAAAAATCAAAGAGAGAATTCGAAAACACACACCAGGTAGCATACTGCGGCAGTTTCAAAACATACACAACAGCACACACATACACACAATGTCTATAATCAAAGATAACCAATTCCATGCTGATCAATGTCTATAAACCCTTGCAATCAACATAATGTGAATAAATACTGGAAGACTTACAGGTGTCGGAAGGTGAAATCCAAAAAGTTGAGGGTTGAGATCGGGAAAGAGCTGAGGGTGGGGAAGGGAATCGATCGCCAAAATCTAACGTGTACGTGTTGAGAACGTGTAAGAGAGTTGTTGTCCAATTTGGGGAAGGAGAGCAAGAGAGGAACAGAGAGATTTCTAAAATGAGGGGGAAGGAGAGCAAGAGAGGAACAAAGAGATTTCGAAAATGTGGGAGATAGGGAACGCAGGCGATCGCAAAAATTATACATTGCTTGAGAATTCGCAGATAGGGGATGCAGGAGTAGCAGGAGTTATCCAATTTGGGGTTGGAGAGCTGGTTTCAGTTGAGAAAGACGAAGAATTTGCGGGGGAAAGAAACAGTCGTCGCACGCGTGAAAGGTTAATGGCCGTTAGATTTTAGTAATTTGGAAAAATCTTGGCCAGTAGTTGTCTCTCACAATTGCACACGTGAGAGTCAACCTTAATTGTATAATAGATAGAACCGCAAAGAACATTTAACACACACACACAGAGGAAACACAACAGCACACAGACATACACACACCAGCACAACAACACACACACCAGCCACATACACACACAGAACACATAACAGCACACACACACCAGCACAACATACACACACACACACACACACCAGTCAGTAGCACACACACACACACACACACTGATTCTAGGAATAACATGAGTAAAACATTGATTCTAGGAATAACATGAGTAAAACTAAAAAAGTAAAATTAAAAATGGTAAACTGTTAAGGTAATCCGACATGAAGGGGAAGGGGCTTTAGCATACTGTGAAAAAAATTCACTTCCTCCCACAGTAAACCAAGTTCAACTCAAAGTCCAGAAAAAATAAAATTCTCACACAACAGCACACACACACACCCCACCACCACACACAACACACAAAGAGGACACCCGAAGGTTCACTTAATTCAAAAATTACATAAAAAGTTCCCTTAGGAAGAACTTGATGAATATGAAAATAAATCAAACTTACTGGAAAGTTTAAAAGATACACACCACCACCACACACACACACACACACACTCTTTCTCACAGAGACCAATACAGAAACACTTGATGTGCACAAACTTACTTGAAATTTTAAAAGATACTATCTAAATAGAGGACACCCGAAGAGGAAAGATCATGAATTTAGGAAACAATAGCAATTACAAAAATCAAAGAGAGAATTCGAAAACACACACCAGGTAGCATACTGCGGCAGTTTTAATACATACATAACAACACACACACACACAATGTCTATAATTAAAGATAACCAATTCCATGTCTATAAACCCTTGTAATCAACAGAATGCGAGTAAATACTGGAAGACTTATAGGTGCCGAAAGGTGAAATCCAAAAAGCTAAGGGTTGAGATCGGGAAAGAGCTGAGGGTGGGGAAGGGAATCGATCGCCAAAATCCAACGTGTGCGTGTTGAGAACGTGTAAGAGAGCTGTTGTCCAATTTGGGGATGGAGAGCAAGAGAGGAACAAAGAGATTTCGAAAATAAGGGGGAAGGAGAGCAAGAGAGGAACAGAGAGATTACGAAAATGAGGGAGATAGGGGACGCAGGCGATCGCCAAAATTATACATTGCTTGAGAATCCGTAGATAGGGGACGCAGGAGTAGCAGGAGTTATCCAATTTGGGGTTACGGAGCTGGTTTCAGTTGAGAAAGACAAAGAATTTGCGGGGGAAAAAAACAGTCGTCGCACGCGTGAAAGGTTAATGGCCGTTAGATTTTAGTAATTTGGGAAAATCTTGGCCAGTAGTTGTCTCTCACAATTGCACACGTGAGAGTTAACCTTAATTGTATAATAGATTTAAAAGATACACACCACCACACACACGCACACACACACACACACACACTTTCTCTCACAGAGACCAATACGCAAACACTTGATGTGCACAAACTTACTTGAAATTTTAAAAGATAATATCTAAACAGAGGACACCCGAAGAGGAAAGTTCATGAATTTAGGAAACAATAGCAATTGCAAAAATCAAAGAGAGAATTTGGAAACACACACCAGGTAGCATACTGCGGCAGTTTCAAAACATACACAACAGCACACACACACACACAATGTCTATAATCAAAGATAACCAATTCCATGCTGATCAATGTCTATAAACCCTTGCAATCAACAGAATGCGAGTAAATACTGGAAGACTTACAGTGCCAAAATATGAAATCCAAAAGGCGAGGGTTGAGATCAGGAAAGAGCTGAGGGTGGGGAAGGGAATCGATCGCCAAAATCCAACGTGTACGTGTTGAGAACGTGTAAGAGAGCTGTTGTCCAATTTGGGGAAGGAGAGCAAGAGAGGAACAGAGAGATTTCAAAAATGAGGGGGAAGGAGGGCAAGAGAGGAACAGAGAGATTTCGAAAATGAGGGAGATAGGGGACGCAGGAGTAACAGGAGTTATCCAATTTGGGGTTGGAGAGCTGGTTTCAGTTGAGAAAGACGAAGAATTTGCGGGGGAAAGAAACAGTCGTCGCACGCGTGAAAGGTTAATGGCCATTAGATTTTAGTAATTTGGGCAAATCTTGGCCAGTTGTTGTCTCTCACAATTGCACATGAGAGTCAACCTTAATTGTATAATAGATATGTATATGTATATATATATATATATATATGTATATATATATACATATGTATATATATATACATATATGTATATATAGAATTGAGTTTTCAAAAGAAAAATAAATAAAAAATTTAATACTAAAATTAAATAATCAGAAACTAGAAACAGTAATTGAAAGATGATGGGTACTTGAACAATAATAAAATAGAGTTGGACAAATAGAAAATATAGACCCGAAGAAGTGAGGGATATCATGGCAAAAAGGGTCTCGAACAATGGTGTCCATGACATCAAACAGTAGCACCGACAGTCGCCTACAGTGGTTGTTTTTGTTGGTGGTGGGTGCTGCGCACGATGAAAATATTACACTCACAGTAATATATATATATTTTTTAAGGAAACAGGGGCGGGACCCTGCTAAATTTTATTGATAGAAAAAAATAAATACAAACTTGAGGGGGACAACCAGCCTTGCCCTTATAAGAGGGAGGACGGAGGAGCCTTACCTCGAAACGGAAATACAGAGAGAAATCTCAAAGCAACTAAGCAACTAACCATACATCGAAAAGGAAAAACAGAGAGAAAACCCTAAGCAACTAAACAATAAAAACCACACTAGTTAGGAACTACGAATTCTCGCTACTGACTGAGAGTCCAACTTGATCTCACCTTTAATGGAACGAGGAAGATCAGCAAGGGTGGTGAAATCTTTATCCGAACAAGTGTCAATCGCTAAGTTGGCAAGGCCGTCACCGCAAAATTAGCTTCCCGCAATGGCGAAAAGAAAAATTTAACTCGGACTTCATGCAAAATAGCACGAACATAGTATGCCAACTTCCACGGAGGGGCATGACGATTATTAATCCAATGACAGATTGATTTAGAATCCAGTTCAATTATACCGTCTCGGAGGCCTTTTGCATACATCTAACAAGTGCCTTGGAAAAGAGCTTTCATCTCGGCTTCAAAATTAGAAGCATAACCATAGAAAGTAGAGAAAGCATAAATAATATTCCCAGATGAGTCCCCGATAATACCACCACCACCACTTGGACGGGTTTCGGCTAGCTCCGTCCGTGTTGAGCTTATAGATACCGAATCGGTTTCTCCCATCTAACCGCTCGAATGGAAACAATTTTCTTCAAGGCAAAAGAATAGAAATGCCATTATAAGTGCGCACTCCAACGTAGTTGCCTCGCTCTTAAAGAATAAGTTAAATCTCGATCTATAGCTAATATTAAAGCGTGAGGAGATTGAGCTAAGCCATCATACGCTTTAGAGTTGCAAAATTTCCATATGTTCCAAAGAATAATAGGAGGAAGAATAATGTGAGCAATGGACTTAGAGGAATACCAACCGACATGCATCTTTGACGAATAGAGTTGCCGACGTGAAGATCTTGAAAGATATGGAAGTAATCCCAAGCGCTCTAGCTAGATCACTGGCGATGAAAAGATGGTGCGCAGATTCATAATCGGTTGAGAACGAAGAGATTTTGAAGCCAAATGGATTCCTTTCTTGCCAAGAGCTTCATCAGTAGGTATTCCATTACGAAATAATCTCCATAAAAAGATACCTATGTGTGTTGAAAGAAGCTTGTGCCACATGAAATTAGAAGACAGAGAAGACGCAGCTCCAGCACCGATATGAGAAATGGCAGCGGCTATAGAGAATTTCCCAGAAGCCGTGGTGGTCCGGATGGGAGTGTCCGCCGTCGAAGGTCCGATGCCGGGTATGAATCATGGAGACCGCAATGGAGGGAGGATACACTCACGTAATAAGAGATGATTTTGAAGAGGATGATGATGAATTTATAATAGGCAAGTAGCTAATGGTCGTGGGTCTCCATTTCAAAGTCAATACAAGAGTCATATAATCAATTAACGGTAAACCTATAATTCCTCCTCTAAATATTGTTGCTATGAATTAAATAATTTACTTTTTGAAAATCAAATCAATTCCTGAGTCTATGTATGTATGTATATATGAATATTAATTTTTTATTCACAATTTTTTTAATAATGGATGAAATGTGAATTATTATTCTACACCTTTTAAGTTGGATATAATATATGATGAAGTTATAATGTGTTAATAGTTTTGGGAAAAGAGTTTAACTTTGTGAAAGAAAATAGAAATGTTTGTCAAACACGACATGTTTCAAGAAACGAAACAAATTGAAACAAACAAGGTGAAATAGAAACATGTGAAATAGAATAAAGAAATAGAAATATTACCAAACACTACCCTAGTTTTCAAATACGTAAGAATCAGAATATTTTGACTTGAGTGGAATATTTGGTAAATTTAATAGCACTTCTACGCATAGGTTGATAATGTTAGGAAATTGACCAATATTACCTAAATCCTATTATGAGTAGGAAAAGATTACTTATCCCATATTGGTTAGGAGAAGGAATAGTAATACCATATCGGTTAGAAAAGGGGAAAAGTGGGTGTGCCTCCCCTATATAAATAGGCTTCACTAGTTAGGTTTTTTTTTTTGAGTGAAAACTTGAGAGAGTTAGCATAGGTTTACAATTTAGAGAGAGAAATTGTACGCTTGTATGCGATTGGTGAGGATATTCAAGAGTGTTAAGAGAGAGGGTGTCTCCATTCTTGTAATATCAAGAAATATATAGAAGTTATATTTTGGGTGGAGTAGGCTTTTAGTCGAACCACGAAATATTGTGTGTTTTGCCTTTATTTCGTGTGTGTATGTTGTTTGATTTCTCTTGTTGCGGATTTCTTGTATGGGTGAGCGATCGTAACAAGTGGTATCAGAGCGAGGTTCAAGAGAAGAATTTGGATCAAGAAAAGAGAGGAAAAATCGAAGAAAGAAATTGCAGATTTCTGGTTCGGTTTTTTCAGCGCAGCAGTAGGAAAATTGACGTAGAGCGTTCGTTCACCGTTGGATCGGGCTGATTTTTGGTGAGTAGCTTTGGGACTCATAGATATTCAATCTGAATGGTGAAGATTGGATTCTGAGGTCCCCAGAGGTGGTAATTGATGTCGGACAGAAGCAGCAGTTTTGAAAAAATTCATGTTTTGAGAAATATGAATAGCGGGGTTCAAATTATCAAGTTCCGGTCTTTGATGGGAAGATGGATTTCACGGTGTGGCAGATGACAATCCAAGACGTGTTGGTTCAACAGGGACTTGATGAAGCTTTGGAAGAGAACAAACCGGATGAGATGAAAGACGTAGATTGGGCCAAAATTCAGAAGAGGGCTTTGAGTACGATAAGGTTAGCACTTGCTCCCGAAATTAAATTTAGTGTTTTGAAGGAGACAACACCGAGGGGTATTTGGGAGAAACTTGCTAGTATCTATGCGTCTAAGTCGTTGACTAATCGGTTGTTCTTGAAGATGGATTTGTATTGCTTGAAGTTTGATGAAGGGGGTAATTTGCATGACCATATTAATTCTTTCAGTCAACTAGTATGTCGATTGTCTAACGTTGATGAGACAATTAAAGATGAGGAGCAAGCTTTGTTATTGTTGGCTTCATTACCTAAGTCCTACAAGCCTTTTGTGCAGACGATGTTAACAGGTAGGACTACTTTAACACTTGATGATGTGGTTAAGGCGTTGAAGGATAATGAAAGAATGACGAGGAGTGATAGCTTCTCAAATGGTGACAGAGTACTAGTTGCGGAGGGTTCTGAAGGAGGGAGAAATTATAATCGTGGTGGCTCAAAAGGAAGAGGAAGGTCTCAATCTAGGGCAGATAGAGATATGAGTAAGATTGAGTGCTTCTACTGTGGAGAGACTGGTCATATGCAGATACGTTTCCCACAATTTTGTGAAGATTTGAAAAGTTTGCATAGTGTGAAAGAAAAGAAAAAGGTTGACGAGGAGAAGGTCAACACAATTGATAGTGATGATGGAGATTTTCTTTTGACAGAGACTGTAGCTGCTGCTGATGTGATTGAAGAGAAGTCTGAATGGGTGTTAGATTCAGCTGCTTCAGTGCATATTTGTAAGGATCAAGCTATGTTTGACACTTTGCGAACCGAGGGAAATTTTGGAGATATCAAAGTTGGTAATGAGCAGAAATTGAAGATTGAAGGTGTTGGGAGTGTACGTTTCAAGCTTCATGATGGGACTGTGAAAACCACTTTGAATGTAAAGTATGTTCCTGGTGCGACTGCGAATTTGCTTTCACTAGGAGTTTTGACATCTCGTGGGTATCGATATGTTGGAAGAAGACAGACGTGCAAAGTGTACAAAGGAAAGCGCTTGATTCTTCAAGGGAGAAAAGGTGCGAGGAATATTTGCTACTTGGAGGGGCAATCCTTTTGTGGAAGATCCTTTTGTGATGACAAAAAGGAGAAGAAGATTGGGAAAAGAGTTCGCTTCTCTGGAGTTGATGAGATTTTAGGAATTTTTGGTCAAGGGGAGATTTGTTAGGAAATTGACCAATATTACCTAAATTCTATTATGAGTAGGAAAAGATTACTTATCCCATATTGGTTAGGAGAAGGAATAGTAATCCCATATCGGTTAGAAAAGGGGAAAAGTGGGTGTGCCTCCCCTATATAAATAGGCTTCACTAGTTAGGTTTTTTTGAGTGAAAACTTGAGAGAGTTAGCATAGGTTTACAATTTAGAGAGAGAAATTATACGCTTGTATGCGATTGGTGAGGATATTCAAGAGTGTTGAGAGAGAGGGTGTCTCCATTCTTGTAATATCAAGAAATATATAGAAGTTATATTTTGGGTGGAGTAGGCTTTTAGCCGAACCACGGAATATTGTGTGTTTTGCCTTTATTTCATGTGTGTATGTTGTTTGATTTCTCTTGTTACGGATTTCTTGTATGGGTGAGCGATCCTAACAGATAAGTGTTACATTTAAACTATATTGGGGTGTATATATATAGGTGATAATTGGGACAATGAATTATATTGAGATGTTGTTATATGAGATTTAATATTATAGAATATGTTTCCATCAATTCCAAGAATTGATTTTAAGGGTGGGTTCCAAGAGGTTGAATTATGTGAGTACATGTTTAATATGTGTAGTATAACTTGAATTGTGTAGTAGGTATGTCATAAGTGATAAGTGACTTGGAATTGGCTGGAATTTGGTTGATAATTTGTTGAAGTTGTTAAATCTCCTCTTGGAATTGTTAAGTTGAAAGGGGGATAATGGTTCCACGTGTTATAGTATGAAAATAGATTAGCAGTTACAAGTATGTTATTAAATTTAGACTTGGTCCCATGTTATATGTATTGTAACTTGAACTTGAGTTGGTTGTAGAGTGATTGAAATGTTTCCATGTAAGGCATAAGGTTAAACAAGTTGGTTTTTAAAGAGTTGTAGAAATACCCGAGTGTATAACAACAAGTGGAATGTTAGGTGTACAACAACAAGTGGAAAGTTATGTATATAACTACGAGTTGACGGTTATGTGCTTAACAATAAGATAAATATAGATATAACAATAAGTTGGATATTATGGGAATAACAACAAGTTGAATATTATGTGTTTTACTATTTGATTAATGTCTTCTTGAAAGGCCTAAGCTGAACAACATCATGTTGGTTGTGCCTATAACAATAATGAATTGGTTAAGTGTTTAACAACAAGTTGAAAAGCATATGTGAACAACAAGTTGAAGGTTATGTGTAAATAAACAAGTTGATGGTTTTTTGTAACAACAAGCTGAAGGACATATTGGTTATAATAAGTGGTTACATGAATAAAAAGTTGGTATGTGTTACATGGGATCCTAAGAGTCGCCTAAGGGGCTATGGAGGGTACCAACTATTGTTCACGGACGGAGAGTTAGTGGTAGTCGGTGAACTTCATACACTCAGCTCTTTACCACTATTGGCCGTAGTGGGAACGCACTACTCCCCTTATGGTGGGATGTAGGTAGTGGTCTCTGTATTGCTCAGGTCGTAGGGGACTGACTTTATGAGAGCATGTAAGTACCAAAAGTGTGCACACAAAGTTCATGACAAGGCTTAAGCCTTTTCAACAACATGGTATAAGGTGTCATAAGGTTGGGATATCGAAAGTGTACATAATGTGTGTAATTCAGTTGAATAGTGTGTTAATCAATACTATGATATGTGTAACTTCATGTTTTATAACTGTTAGATGTAAAATGTTTAACTTCATGTTATGGTGAGCATTGCATAACTCCATGTTTATACTATGTCATGTAGACGCATGTAATGGCTTACTGGGTCTTTGACTCACCCTTTTATTATTTGTTTTCCTTAGTTGACAAATATAAGTAAGAACACTAAAGAAGCAAATGAACAATATTTAGGGTTGTTGATTGTCTTGTACGGATGATGGTGTTGTTGATGTATAAGAATTGTAATACAACTATATATCGAGTGGCACAATGAAGTGTGGTAGAATGAATGTAAACCATTGTATAAAATCTTGGTTGTGTAAACTGTTGGATTTGATGTGTATAGTTGTATATTGGTCGTTGTTGAACCGGTTGTTCCCGAGCATGTTTCGCTCGTGGGGTTGTGTTAGTTTTATAGTTGTTATATTTAAATATGATTATGATTGTTAAACAGAGGTTTCACACCCCGAAGTAGAGTTCCAGGCAAGGGCTTAAATCAGGGGCGTGACATATGGAGGCTTTCTTTTGCTGCTCATAAAATTGGGTCAAAGCTCTTATCTTTTCTTTCAATCTGTGGTGTGGATTTCTCAATTGATGAAGGGCTTGATTATGCATATGTGTGTCTTCTTGATCTAACCTTATCCGAGTTCTAGGTTCTTGATTGGATATTCATACTGATCTGGGTTGACATTCATTTAAGACCTTTTTGAGTCTATACAAGTGGGTGGATTTACAGAGCACCTGAATTCGATGTGTATATGTGTGTGTCTGTGACTATGTGTGTGTGTGTGTGAGAGAGAGAGAGAGACCGAGAGAGAGTGTATGTGTGTGTATGTGTGTGTGAGATAGATGTGTATGTGTGTGTGGATTTACAGAGAGAGAGTGTATGTGTGTATGTGTGTGTGTGTGTGAGAGAGAGAGAGAGAGAGAGAGAGAGAGAAGAAGAAGAAGAAGAAGAAGAAGAAGAAGAAGAAGAAGAAGAAAAGAGAAGGGACAAAGTGGTTGATTTGGGTAGTGGGTGGTGGTGGTGATTTGAGCAATGGGTGGTGGTGGTGATTTGGGAAGTGGGTGGTGGTGATATGAGAAGTGGGTGGTGGTTGGTTTAATTTGAATTGGGTTTGTAGAAGGAGGAAAGAAGTGAAAATTTAATCCAAGAAACTAAGTAATATCGTTTTTGACACTTTAACTCCTCGTATTTTGTATTCTGCATATGTTGGAAAAAGACCCAATTACCCTTCCCTCGTGCAAGGCACGTGACGAAAAATATTAATTTTCTAATGCCCGTCACGGCCAGGAGGCAAAATGGGACAAATGGCAACGTTAGGTAAGAACTTGAGACATTTTTAACATTGGAGTGCAAAGTGGAATTGTGTGGATACTTTGAGGGAAAAAACATAATTTGGCCTAAATATTAGGAATAAATACTTCCAAAAAAGTAATCGTACTTACCAGTTTTTCGTAACATTGGTTACGTAAAATTTTCTCCATAAATTTTATAGCGTACTTTAATTTTAGTTGACAATTAGGGGTGTTAGAACCATAGTATTGCCGAGAACTTAATAATACTCCTAAGGCACGTAGTGAACTACGTTTTCCTTAAGACAATATTTGCTCCTAACACTGGTGCAAGCAGGTTCATGCAAATCGCCTAAAGAGATCTGAAAATTTGTAATTTGGCTGAAATACAATCTCCTTAATTTCTTTTTAATATATGTGAATGTAAAACAGAATGAGAGGTGTGGATTAAGAAGTTGGCAGAGAAGTGAAAGAAGGAAGATGATTCGAAAGAATCTGTCGGGGCTATTTATAAGTCACAATGTGATCATTCCCGAATAGACATGATTTGTCCTAACGACCGAGCCAGCATTCATAATATGTCTGTAATTGTAACGATCCAATCCCAAACACGGTCCGTTACGTATGACCAACTGACCAACTAAACACTTGGATATGCCCATCAGAAGTCACCCAAAAATTCATGTAAGACGTTGGTGCCTACTAGTATTGGGTGACCACTTTATAAGGCAAACAAATTCCCCACACCGATACCCCATCTCACATTGGTTAGATGTGGAAAATTTGTTTGCCTTATAAAGTGACCACTCACTACCCTAGGCACCAACATCTTTCCTTTCCTGGACTTTTGGAAATAATTTTTAATGAAATAAGGGATTTCAAATACTATATTATATAATATAATATAAAACTCCCTTCATCCTCAAATTATTGTCCTGTTTGACTCGGCACATGGATTAATAAAAAATAATTGATTTGATTGTTAATATTGATATAGTGTTTAGTTTCCTTTAATATTTATGTACATGTGACCTATAATTAAAGTAGGAAAAAAAGTGAGGGTAAAGTAGTAAAAGTGTTGTCCTAAAAAAGGATATTTTCAAACAAGACAACTTTTTTTATCCGTTCCAAAATAATAGTCTTATTTGAAAACTTTCCTTTTTAAGACATCACTTTTACTATTTTACCCTTACTTTTTCTCCTACTTTAATTATGTGCCACACATATACGGACATTAAAGAAAATTACACATTATACCAATATTAATAATCAAGTCAATTGTTTCTTCTTAATCCATGTGTCGGGTCAAACAAAACAATAATTAAGGGACCGGGGGAGTATATAATAGTGAAAATTTTAGTCTCTAGACTAGATAAAAAATAATAAATAAATAAATAAATAAATTGATAAGTAAGAACAATACAAGAAAAGATAAGAAGAAATGCGCCCGCTACCGATGAATTTGATCCCTTCTGCCAGAAAGAAATTGATAAGACCAACTCGATTCGTAATTCCATCAACTACTTGTCTATCAATAAAATGAGTTAATTCAGACACTCTTATAATTGCCCCTAGAAAGTATGTTGCATAAAAAACGTCTATATAACCAAGATTATATGACCAATCATATATCTCATTTATTATCTTGTCAGAAACTATTATTTTAAGATTTGTTACGGTGGACTTAGTTGACCTAGGTGCATAGTAGGCCAGTGTGTGTGTCATGTGTGACGGACCAAGCTTCGGGTCATTATAAATGGTATCAGAGCGAGTCCTGACCGAAAATTTGTTGAACGCATCGCTCGGATCCCGAGCTTCGGGTCGGGTCGGGCGTGGCGAACCGAAATTCGAAGCGTCGGGTAGGCCAATGCGTAGGCCATGCGTGACAGGCCAGACTTCGGGCTCTGGTCGTTACAAATGGTATCAAAGCAAGTCCCGGCTGAAAATTTGTTGAACACATTGCCCAAATCCCAGGCTTTGGGCTCAGGTCAGTGCATGGTGTACTGAAATTCAGGCACGGGTAACAATTAGAATTTGGAGACCTTAATCTTTAAGGTCGTAATTTCTTTAGATATTAATAAAATTGACTTTTTGCCGATCTCAAAAAAAAAAAAAAACAAGGTTGTGTCGAGTCGAGTTAAAATGAGAATCAAGAAACACTGTAGTATGTTTGTATGGCTTGTCGGGAGAACAAAGGTAAACTTAAACTGCACATGATGGTATGAAATTAGGAAACTGTTGGATTTTAGAATCCTCTCAATCAATTCTTAATTTGGGTCAATTTGGTAAATTGGTAATTGACTAATTGATTGATTAATTTTTGCCTTTCTTGGTGAAATTTGAGATCAATCAATCAAGATTGTGATTAATAATATTTTTGGTATATCTTGATTGATTAGTTAATTAGAGGATGATTGATGTTAAATTAGGTAAATAATAGTTGACTTTAGATTAGTTTTTTGAGTGATTGTTTTTGCCTTTCTTAAAATCTGTTTAATTATAGATGATTGGTGTTATTTTTGGTAAATAATCATTGACTTTTTGATTGATTCAATCTAGGATTTTGATTGTTGTAAATATAGTAAATTGTTATACTAACATTAACATTTCATTCTAAGTGCTCTTCGTGTAGTCCTGGAGGTTATTTAAGAAGAAGTTCTCTCCATCATTCAGTATGCTTTGGAGAGATATTTGAGATAGAAAAGGGCTAATACACTGCGTGTGTTGAATGTGAGCAGAAATACAGACACATCCTTCAACACATCTTGTTCAAGTACTAAAACGTGTTGAAGTTTCGTCTCGATGGAAGTCGTGTTTATTAGACAGGATTGTATTACCAAAGCATGAGTTTCTAGTCTCTTATGTCTACTTTCTTTGTTAGGATCTTTTGTTAAAGTTTCGCTAGTTGTTTTCTTTGTGATCGGTTCTATATTTTCTAGTGAAAAGATTTTGCCATATTGGCACGTCTACAAGTATTTATACTTGTAGACAAAGGATACAACAATCTTGTTAAGGTTCTGTTTTATTAATTCATGCGATTCTATGGATGTTATAGTAGATGTTATCACATCTTTGATAACATTTACTATATTCCAGCATTCTATTTTTTTAATTTACATAGCTATAAAACTCTCATTTGGTATCAGAGCCTACACTTGACATAACTAAGTGAGGCTCCTGGTTATAGCTATGTCTGAATCTCAATATGGTGTTCAACGTCCTCCTGTCCTCGATGGGTCTAATTACTCTACTTGGAAACCCAAGATGCGCATGTACCTCAAGTCTCTTGATGAAAGAACATGGCTCTCTGTGGTTACAGGGTGGACTCCACCTAGAGTGATTGATATCGATGGAGATTATAAAATTACCTCAGAGGCTAGTTGGACAACCGAGGAAAGAAGCGTAGCAAATTTTAATTCAAAAGCTATTAATGCTATCTATGGCTGTGTGGAACCAAATATTTTCAAAATCATAGTTCATTTTGAATCAGCCAAAGAAGTATGGGAAGCCCTCCAAGCTCATTGTGAGGGACCCGATAGCGTTCGTTTAACCAAGCTACGTTTACTTACAACCCGTTTTGAATATTTAAAAATGGAAGAAGATGAGGATATTGCATCCTACTATGACAAGTTGGTAGATTTGTCTAATGAGTCATTAGCCTTGGGAGATCCCATTTCCAATGCAAGACTCGTTAGCAAAATGATGCGATCCCTTCCGTAACGTTTCAATATAAAAATTTCTGCTATAGAAGAGGCTCATGACACCGGAAGAATGAGCTTAGATAAACTTTCGTATCCTTCAAACCTCGAGTTAAATTTATCTCTGCGTAACAAAAAGCAAAATAAAAGTGTTAAAAGTATTGCTTTGCTGTTTCCAAAATCAACCCGACTTGTCCGAGGAATTACTTGAATTTACAAATGAACTTGAAAACAGATTTTGGAGAAGAATCTCGAGCTATGTTGTTGAAAATGTTTAATAACATCATGACCAAAGGTCAAAATTATCATAATTTTCAAAAATCTAATCCCTCTCCAAAATTTGTCCCAAGAAAGTTTTTTCAAAACCAATATTGATAATTCCAAAGACAAGTTTTCTCCTAAACTTCCTTCTAAATATGAATCAAAAAGAGAAATCTGGTCGAGAGAATGTTTTGGCTATGGTCACTATGCCGAATGTATTAATACCACAAAGAAAAAGGGAAAAAGTTTGGCTACCCTAAGTGATAGCGATGATGATCAATCCGAAGAGGAAACCGCTAAACAGTTGTTTTGAAACCCAAAAGTGTTACAAATAAATCCTCATGGTGTATCTAAAGGTGTTGCCTTAAATGTGGCTCCAACGTGATCACATCGTTAAAAGATTCATTCCAGATCTGAATTGTCTCAACTCATCCATAGTTGATGACACTCGGATCCACAATGAATCGATTCGATTCAAAACTGGATTTATTAGAGGATTATAAGGCACTTTATGAAGATTGGGTAAAGAAGGAAGAAAAGTTAAATCTTCTCACCGAGGAAAATGAATATCTTTCAAAAGAACTTGAAGTTCGAAAACTTCAAATGAGTTGCTCTCAAAGGAGAATGAAGTTCGAAAGCTTCCATAGCTAGACCGGAAGTCATGCTCACCAAAAAGATGTGGATTTTGAAAAAGCCAAAATTAACCTTGAAAAAGCAAATGAAACCATGTCCAAGCGAACAAAGGCAAGGTTAAACTTGATGAACTTCGACTTATGGTCAAGAAGACACTGCTGGACTAGGATTCAAACCTGTTGCTTTTGTCAAGGAAAGAATGAATGGTGAACATGTTAATCAAAACAAAATGGCTAACAAAAATGTCTAGACACTGGAAACGCGTATATTTGCCATTACAGTAATGTTTCAGGTCATATCGACCTTATTGTTACAAAATGAAGGCAGATTTGGCAAGAAATTCTCACCGTAAATCATCCGACGTAATGTTGTGGAAAATGTCTCCACATCTGAATCAGACATCCCCGTAAATTCGGAAAAATATGGGTCAAGAAAGCGATGTAGTGTGCAATGTTACATACACTTCCTTTAAAACCAATGTTCTGGCTCATGGTTTTTGATAGTGGATGTTCTCTCATATGACGGACGATGAATACTTGAGTGAATATTCTAGCTTCAATGGTGGAAGTGTGACCTATGGGGTGGTGCTAAAGGAAGAATTGTTGGTAGAGGAAATCTCGATGTTGAGGGATTACCAAGACTCAAGAATGTTCTTCATGTGGAAGGTCTCAAAGCAAATCTCATCAAGATAAGTCAATTATGTGATGATGATTTGCATGTCAAATTTGACAAAAATTCATGTGAAGTCTTTGATGGTACTAACAAATGTATTCTTGCGTACTAGATCCTCGGATAATTGTTACATGTATGGTGAAGTTGTCTCATGTCATACCTCAAGTGTTAATGATAGTTCTCTTTGGCATCAAAAACTAGGACATGCTAGTTTTCATAAAATTCATGATATAATCAAGTATGATGCTATTAGAGGATTACCAAAGGTTAACACAAAGAATGTGAGTGTGTGTGGTCCATGCCAAAAGGTGAAACAAACTAGAGTGTCCCACCCAAAACTTCAACAACGTTCCTCAAAACGTTGTCTTGAGTTCATTCATACGGATCTTATGGGTCCAATTGAAGTGGAAAGTCTAGGAAGAAAGAAATATTCTTTTGTGTGTGTTGACGATTTCTCTCGGATACTTGGATTATTTTTTGAGAGAAAAGTCTGAAACTTTTGAGGCATTTAAGACTTGGTACAAAAGGTCCGTAATCTATATGACTTAAAAGTTATTAAGATTTGTTCGGATCAAGGCAATGAGTATGAAAATTCGTCTTTTCCAAGTTTTGCGATTCAAAGGGGATTACTCATGAGTACTCACCCCAAAACTCCACAACAAAATGGAGTAGCGGAAAGGAAAAATCGCACACTTCAAGAGATGGCACGTGTAATGCTAAGCTCTCAAAATCTTTCAAAACATTTTTGGCGAAGCCTTAAATACGGCTAGTCACATTGGAAATCGTGTATATTTGAGATTCGGTAGCACAAGGACCCCTTATGAAATTCTTTTGGGCAAAAACCGAATCTTAAATACTTTCATGTCTTTGGGTGTATTTGTTATCTTTTGAATGACAAAGATTATCTTGCAAAATTTGATTTCAAAAGTGATAAATGCATCTTTGTTGGGCACTCGTCAAATAGTAGAGCATTTAGAGTCTTTAATCTTAGGACTAAGACTATAATGGAATCAATAAATGTTCCTTTTGATGATTTTCTTACTCTTGACAGAAAATAGCCGAAGATGATGTTACAGGCTAGTGGAGGATGCTTTATACAACAATGTTCCGGATGAAAGTATTGCAGAAATTCAGAATCAAAACTCAAATGATTCGAAATAAATGTGTCCGAAAATGTTGGGACATCCTCGAACACATCTGCAACGATTCGAACCAGCCGAAATAGAAGCGAAATTAAAAATCCCGAATCTGATGAAGCCGGATCTGATCAAAACCCGGATGTGTCAAGCGTAATTCAAAAGAATCTCCCTACAACTCAAGTGATAGGGAATGTGTTTGATGGTATGAAGACAAGACAAAGGTAAAGTCGATTACAAGAAAATGGTAAGCTTGACTTATTTATCTTCCGAATGTGTCAATGTTAGAATTTGCTTTTACTTGGGGAACAATTTGGTTTCATGGTATAGTAAGAAACAAAGCAGAGTTTCTTTATCAACCGCGAATCAAAATATGTAGCGGTTGATAGTTGTTGTTCTAAACTTCTTTGGATGAACCAAATGGTCAATGACTATGGGTTACATAGTGATACCCTTGTTGTTTATTGTGATAAATCCACGATTGATATCTTGAAAATCATGTTCAACAATTCCGTACCAAACATATTGATATTAGACATCACTTAATTCGGGATTTGGATGAACAAAATATTGTCCGCATGGATTTTATAGGAACCGAGAACCAATTGGCCGATGTCTTCACCAAGACTCTTGATTTTGAGAGATTTTCTACTCTTAGAAATCTCTAAGTTTGTGTGTCATTTGAGTGTCTCACAAAATGTGGTTCCTAGTGTGACCACATGCGCATGTTGTACACCAAAAAAAAAAAAAAAAAATCTTGTCAAAAAAAAAAATCATCAATCATCTTGCATTTGTTTTGGGCACGACTTTGTCAAATGATATCATTCTTAAATGTGGTATTTGGAAGACATTTTTGAATGTGGATCTTTTTCTTGTAAAAAAAAAAATCCCAGTGAATGAGCCAAAGTAGTGATTGGAAGCCTTTGAGGGAAAAAGCTACCTTCTCAATATGTATGGCCACTCATGTGATCTTATCATCTAGATCAATATGTTCTTTGAAATTTTGACGTGATCATATGAGAAAGGGCTATCCTTGAGGTAGAGTGAAAGCTACCTCTTTGGTTAAATCCCCTTTAAGGCAAAAATCATCATTTAAAGGAAGCGGGAGAAAAGAATCTTGATCCATTGAATTCGAAGTTGAAAATGTGTCTCTCAATGTGCCAACATTTTTCTTCACATTCATTGAACAAAGTCCTTCACATGTGTGTGCATTGTCTTATTCTTCATGGTTAGCCATATCAATAGGGCATTTGGTGCGTGAAAAATATTCATCTTCTTGTTTCTCCTATCTATTTATTCCAGTGTGGTATATTGATGAAAATCTTTATCCTTGAATTTGTTTGTCTAAAAACAATTTGAATGGTTCTTGATTTTGGCAGATGAGACAAATTGATGGTATTTTGCGAAGATTTATCAAAGATAAATGTTGGGTAATATTGTGTTGCCTAATATCTTTTGATGTTTTTGGCTCATCCTTGACTTTGTGAAGCAATCAACTGGGAGGAAATTTCTTATTACCATAATTCAAAATTGGGTCTCCTAGTATCTTTGGTAAGTTGAAGGTTCCATTCTCACGAAGGATTTTTTTCCCTTCCAATCTGTTTCTTCTTCTTCGCAAAATCCTCCTCCATTTCGGCCAAAAAGGGAGAGGGTTCTAAGGTAGGGGAGAATTTGAATATTGGTTATCATCAAATTCGAGATTTTGATTTTGATCTTGGATCATTATTTTGATCTAAAGTGTGTTTTGACCAGAAAGGCAAAAGGGGGAGATTGTTGGATTTTAGAATCCTCTCAATCAATTCTT